>PISW01008981.1:18631-56131 GCA_004023785.1 Mungos mungo
CGGGCCATGGCGGGGGGGGGGGGGGCGGGGAGTGGTGTCCTGTGGCCTCCGTGTACCCGAGGTGGAGCTAGACTTGGTCCTCGAGGAGGGGGTTTCTCTCGTGTCTGCTGCGTTCTCGGCCCTAGGACATCTGCTGTCTTTGTGGCTGAGCCGTGGCGCCCGCAGCTCAGACCCGGCCTGCCCCCCACACCTCCAGATGCCACGTCTATGGCTAGACTACTGCCAGTTTCTGATGGACCAGGGCCGAGTCACGCACACCCGCCGCACGTTCGACCGAGCCCTCCGGGCCCTGCCCATCACGCAGCACTCCCGGATCTGGCCCCTGTACCTGCGCTTCCTGCGCTCACACCCGCTCCCCGAGACCGCCGTGCGGGGCTACCGGCGCTTCCTCAAGGTGAGCCTGGGCGAGGGGGCCCCAGAACTGGCCTACTGGGTCGCTAGCCCCTTGTGGGGTGTCACCTAACAGAAGTGGGGGAAAGGCTCCTCGAGACGGGCTTTTGTTTGCGGCTTGGTTTTTCTCCACGTAATGTGCCAGTGCCTGCTGCAGGGCTAGCATTGAGACGGGCGCCGGGGCAGCGTGGCAGAGACCGTCCCGGCCTGCACGGAGCTTTCGATCTGCCTGGGTAGACGATGCCCGTGAGCTGACCGCATAGACCAGTTAAACCGCAGCCGCGGGAGGCCAGGGAACGGGAGCCGAGCGGCTTGGGAATGTTTCCAGGTGGAAATGGCGGGGTGGTGTGTCGCCTTCTCCCCCTTTAATAGCTGTCGCATGTTGTGACACTTAGCACGGCGCTCTTTGGCTGCGGGGCTTGGGGTAGGAGCAAGGCCTGGACTGTGCCGGCTGTACCGATGTCTAAGCCAGACCAGCGAGGGCTGGGGCTGCCCCGGGAGGGGTGGGGGGGGGCGAGCAGACGGGATCGGTGGGGCCTCTGCGGGGCCTCGGCTGGACCGCTAGTCAAGGCTGCACCTGCGGGGCTGGAGTCGGACTGGTGGGCCCGGGTGGGACAGGTGTGGCTGAGGCCGGCTCGGCAGGGCCGGTGCCCGATCAGGGGGCTGGCTGGCCTGGTGGGAGGGAGGGGGTACAGTGGGGTGGCTCTGCGGCCCCGCTGACTGTCGGTGGGGTCGGCCGCTGCGCAGCTGAGCCCCGAGAGTGCGGAGGAGTACATCGAGTACCTCAAGTCCAGCGACCGGCTAGACGAAGCCGCACAGCGCCTGGCCACCGTGGTGAATGATGAGCGTTTTGTGTCCAAGGCCGGCAAGTCCAACTACCAGGTGGGCCTGGGGGCGGGGGCGGGGGGGGGGGGGGCTTGGGCAGGAAGGCTTGCCCTCCTGGGGAACGAGGCTGACCCTCCTCCTCCTGGCCCCGCAGCTGTGGCACGAGCTCTGTGACCTCATCTCCCAGAACCCGGACAAGGTGCAGTCACTCAACGTGGATGCCATCATCCGCGGGGGCCTCACCCGCTTCACCGACCAGCTGGGCAAGCTCTGGTGCTCACTGGCCGACTACTACATCCGCAGTGGCCACTTTGAGAAGGTGCGCGGGCCCAGGAGGCCACGACGGGAGAGGAGTGGGGGGCGCGCAGGTGCCTGACACGGGGGTCCCTCCTGCGGGGTCAGTGTTACCGTCAGTGTACACGTTAACCTGCCTGTCATCAGGCAGTGGCGTGAGAAGCCCGGGGGCCAGGGAGTGCATGGGGCTGGCTGGGTTGATGAGGCCTCAGGGAAGTGGGAGTGGAGGGGGTGGAGCTGGAGCAGAGAGGGGGCCGCTGACAGCCGAGGGGTCGACTGTGTCCTGCTGAGGGGAGCCGCTGGGTGTGAGCAGGATGGAGGCGGGACGGGCTCCACGCTTCACAGAAACCCTTCCAGCCACCACAGGCTGAGGATGGTGGAGCCGGTGGGGGAAGGGGGGGAAGTGGGGCATGACCAGCAGGGAACAGGGGTGGAGAGATGGGGCCTGAGCTCAGGGGTCAGAGTGACTGGGAGAATATGAGTTTCTGAAGTGGGCGGGGCAGGCAGGGGTGGTCCCCTGCAGCGGGGGAGCCCTCCGTGGCCAAGGCTGGGGTCCCTGCAGCGTTGACCTCTTGGGGCGTCGGGGTTGGTCACCACTTGAATCTTAACTGGGTGTCGGCCACCTCACACGTTTCCCTGGAGCCTCACAGTCACTCTGCATGGGAACCGTCACTGTCACCGTCACCATTTACCAGGGAGGAGTGGGGCCTCAGGTCACTCTGGCAGGGTAGGGGGCGGACAGCTGTGGCTCTGCTGAGTGCCGGTGCCCCGGGCGGTGCTGCCAGGTTCCCTGCGTCCACTGAGGCAGGCACTTGTGCCCCCACCCCACAGTCAGCACTTCCCTCTTCCCCTCCTGTGCCCCCAGGCTCGAGATGTGTACGAGGAGGCCATCCGGACCGTGATGACCGTGCGGGACTTCACCCAGGTGTTCGACAGCTACGCCCAGTTTGAGGAGAGCATGATCGCAGCCAAGATGGAGACCGCCTCAGAACTGGGGCGGGAGGAGGAAGGTGAGGCCCCCCCATCCCAGGGCAGGCCTGGGCTGCTGAGCAGGTCTCTGAGAGCCCGGAGTGATGGCGACGGGAGAGGGGTGTCCCCCCGTCAGTTGGGGGCCGGTGGGGAGGGAAGCTGGCCGCGTGGCCAGTGGAGTGAGTCGGCCGGGCCAGGCCAGCCAGCCCTGGTGGTGGAGAGGTGGGGGTGGGGCCGCCGTGCTGAGGCCCTGTCCCCCCCACCGCCCCCCCATCATGCGCACAGACGACGTGGACCTGGAGCTGCGCCTGGCCCGCTTTGAGCAGCTCATCGGCCGGCGGCCCCTGCTCCTCAACAGCGTCCTGCTGCGCCAGAACCCACACCACGTGCACGAGTGGCACAAGCGCGTGGCCCTGCACCAGGGCCGCCCCCGGGAGGTGTGTGATGGCCCCGCCCCGCCCCCGCCTGCCAGGGCCTGGCGGCCCAGCCTGACCCCGTGCTTCCCACCCAGATCATCAACACGTACACGGAGGCCGTGCAGACGGTGGATCCTTTCAAGGCTACAGGCAAGCCCCACACCCTGTGGGTCGCATTCGCCAAGTTTTATGAGGACAACGGGCAGCTGGATGATGTGAGTGCCCACTGTGTGTGTGTGTGTGTGTGTGTGTGAGCTGGATGATGTGAGTGCCCACTGTGTGTGTGTGTGTGTGTGTGTGTGAGTGAGGAGGTGTCCTTGGCCAGAGGACGCAGGAGGCACAGACACATGTGAGGGCGGGGGTGGGACAGGCAGGGTCTCAGCCTGCCCCCTGCCCACGCCGGCAGGCCCGCGTCATCCTGGAGAAGGCCACCAAGGTGAGCTTCAAGCAGGTGGACGACCTGGCGAGCGTGTGGTGTGAGTGCGGCGAGCTGGAGCTCCGGCACGAGAACTACGACCAGGCCCTGCGGCTGCTGCGGGTGAGCCCGAGCCCGGGTTGGGGCGGGGGGCGGGGGGCTGTGCGCCTGGCCCGCCGGCCCTGAGCCCCCGCCCCTACTGCCGGCTCCTTACAGAAGGCCACCGCGCTGCCCGCCCGCCGAGCCGAGTACTTCGACGGCTCGGAGCCTGTGCAGAACCGCGTGTACAAGTCCCTGAAGGTGTGGTCGATGCTCGCCGACCTGGAGGAGAGCCTGGGCACCTTCCAGGTGAGCGGGGGGCCGAGGGCCGGTGGGGGCGGGGCCGCAGTCTCTGCCCCCGGACGGGCCCTGACCCGTGCTGCCCCGTGCTGCCCCGCAGTCCACCAAGGCCGTGTACGACCGCATCCTGGATCTGCGCATCGCCACCCCCCAGATCGTCATCAACTACGCCATGTTCCTGGAGGAGCACAAGTACTTCGAGGAGAGCTTCAAGGTGAGGGGCGCTGGCCACGGTGTCCTTAACAGGGTGTCACAGGAGCAGGGAACTCAGACAACAGACATGGACCGTTCTCGTCCCGGGGGCTGGAAATCTCAGACTGGCGTCGGCGCGGCTTCCCTCTCCCGAGGCCGCTCTCCTCGGCTTGCCTCCCGCCAGCACGTCTGTGTCTTCATCTCCCGGGGACTCCAGTCATCTCAGATTAGGCCCCCGGTCGTGACTCCCTTTCGTTTTCTTTTTATAAAGGCCTGATGTCTAAGTCCAGTTACGTCCTGAGGCCCTGGGGTTATGGCTTCAACAGGAATCTGGGGGCCACAGTTCACCTCTTAACAGGCACGAGTCTGGTGTCTGTGCTGCGGGTGTGTGCGGGCTGTCCCGCTCTGTCCCGCTCTGCGCGCGTCACGGGTCGCAGGTGTGGAAGGTCCTGCGTGTGCGCGTGTGCGTCGGGAGGCCCCGCCTCACTGCTGAGAGGTTTCGGTTCTATGTGGACACTGCATGCATCCAAAGGACATACACGTGTGCCACCCGCTGCCCGAGTGACGCAGACCCTGGCTTGGGCACGTGAACGAACCTCTTCCCAGGGCCCTTGGGCTCCAGCGTCCGCAGAGCAGAGACCCCCCTCCCTCCGACCTTACCCGTAAGGTTACCGACGAGTGACTGCTGCTCCTGGTCCTGCTGGGTCACTGGGGTCCTTGCAGTCTGTTGAGGGAGGTGTACGGACCCCCCTTGACTGCGCCATGATCGTGGGGTGGAGTGGATGGCGAAGGGCCTGCCGTGACCAGCTGGGGGGAGACGTGGGACCCCCCCCACCCGGCAGGCTGGGTGCCACGTGTTTTTGCCCTGGGTCCCCACACACGACTCCTCTTGTGGCAGGCGTACGAGCGTGGCATCTCGCTGTTCAAGTGGCCCAACGTGTCTGACATCTGGAGCACCTACCTGACCAAGTTCATCGCCCGCTACGGGGGCCGCAAGCTGGAGCGGGCGCGGGACCTCTTTGAGCAGGCGCTGGACGGCTGCCCCCCGAAATATGCCAAGAGTGAGGCGGGCAGGCCGGGCAGGGGAGGGGGTGTCCAGGGCCGGGCGCCAGCCTCTGACCCCGTCCTGTCGCGTCGCAGCGCTGTACCTGCTGTACGCCCAGCTGGAGGAGGAGTGGGGCCTGGCCCGGCACGCCATGGCGGTGTACGAGCGCGCCACCCGGGCCGTGGAGCCCGCCCAGCAGTACGCCATGTTCAACATCTACATCAAGCGCGCGGCCGAGCTCTACGGGGTCACCCGCACCCGCGGCATCTACCAGAAGGCCATCGAGGTGCCGTGCGGGCGGCGGAGGGGCGGCTAGAGGGTCTGAGTGCCTGCGTGTGGGCACCCGGAGGGAGTGTTCTGGAAGCCCGGGGTTCGGGGAACCCCCTCGCAACCCCTCCCCCCTGCCCCCCAGGTGCTGTCGGACGAACACGCCCGGGAGATGTGCCTGCGGTTCGCGGACATGGAGTGCAAGCTCGGCGAGATCGACCGGGCGCGGGCCATCTACAGCTTCTGCTCCCAGATCTGCGACCCCCGGGTAGGGGGAGCCCGGGCAGGGGGAACCGGGGCAGGGGGAGCCCGGGCAGGGGGGCGGTCGGCCGCTCACACACGTGCGCCCCGCCCTCCCCCCCTCCCCCCCTCCCCCCCCAGACCACCGGGGCTTTCTGGCAAACGTGGAAGGACTTCGAGGTCCGGCACGGCAATGAGGACACCATCCGGGAGATGCTGCGGATCCGCCGCAGCGTGCAGGCCACGTACAACACGCAGGTCAACTTCATGGCCTCGCAGATGCTCAAGGTGTCCGGCAGCGCCACGGGCACCGGTGAGCGGCCCTCCGCTGCCCCCCCCCCCTGCTGTCCGCCCAGCCCTGACTTCCTGGCCTGAGAGCGCTGAGAGTCCGCCTCTACCCACCCCACCGCCACACCCCCGGGACTGGGAGCTCCTTGAGGGCTGGGTCCTCGGACAGGTGGGGGAGGGGTGGGCCCACGGGCCGTGGCAGGGGCGGCGTGGCTATGGGGAGGGCAGGACCCAGTCCTGGTGCCTGACCCCCCACTCTCCCCGCCAGTGTCTGACCTCGCCCCTGGGCAGAGCGGCATGGACGACATGAAGCTGCTGGAGCAGCGGGCCGAGCAGCTGGCGGCCGAGGCCGAGCGGGACCAGCCCCAGCGGGCCCAGAGCAAGATCCTGTTTGTGAGGTGCGGGGGCTGGGGCGGGGGGCGGACTGGGAGCCGGGCACCGGGGAGGCCGGGCTGTGCGGCCCGCGCTCATCCCTGCCGCCCGCCCCCAGGAGCGACGCGTCGCGGGAGGAGCTGGCCGAGCTGGCCCAGCAGGCCAACCCCGAGGAGATCGAGCTCGGGGAGGACGAGGACGAGGACGAGATGGACCTGGAGCCCAACGGTCAGGGGCCGGCTCGGCAGCAGGGCGGTTCGGGGGAGGCACGGGCGGGCCCCTCCCAGGATAACGGCGTCCTCCCCGCCTCCCTCCTTCCCCAGAGGTGCGGTTGGAGCAGCAGAGCGTGCCGGCCGCAGTGTTCGGGAGCCTGAAGGAGGACTGACCCCAGCCCTGCGCCCCCATCCCTTCCCCTCCCCCCCCATCCCTTCCCCTCCCCCAATACAGTCTGTGTTTGTTGTACACATGGTCTGAGCCTCTTTCCTGCCCACCCTTCCTGCTGCCCAGGTGCCCGTGGGGCCTGCCAGCTGGCTGGCGCCCTGGCCTTGGGCCCGCCCCCCAGATTGGCTGGCCCAGGAGGTGGGGCAGCTGGGCTCCTGGCCAGGGCACCCGCCCCGCCTTCACCCTGCAGAGCCAGTTCTTCCCAGAGGCCGGTCTCTGCTGCCCAAGGCCTCCTTGAGGGCCTTGCCCCCGACTGCCCAGTCTCGCCAGCCTGTTCCCACATCAGCAGGTGGAGATTTGCAGCCTCTACTCTGCAAATTGTTTCACTCTGGGTCAGGGCGCTGACCTCCCCTCAGGAGAAGACCGGTCTGAGAGCTTAGCAGGTACTTCTCGCCCTGGATGGCAGCCAGGAGCCAGACCTCAGCCCTGGGCCAGGGCGTGGTCCTTAGGCCTAAGCTCTGGGAAGCCATTAGTGGCTCTGCACTATTAAGGGATTTTAAGCATCAAGGGACATAATCAGATTTGTGCTCTGAACAGGCCATGTGGGCTGCGGGGGATTGGCCGGTGGCTGGGGCCGTGGGGAGGCCCAGGGTGACGGCCTGCACTGGGGGCGGTCACGGGGCTGGAGAGGAGCCAGGGAGACCGGCCCTGAGGTGACCGGTGCAGCGGGCGGGGCTGGCGGGGCTGGGCTTGGGCCGCAGGGAGACCAGGCGCTCAGGCTGCCTTGAGCTCCCGGCAGCGTAGAGCCTACGTTTGAGACGTGCACAGCCAGGCCAAGGGCGCACCTGGACCCTGGGGGTGGGGCTCACGGGAGAGAAACACGGAATCCTTTCCGGAGGCCGAAACGGGGGCAGGCAGCTGGAGGAGGGAAGGTCAAGCTTAGCAGCTGGCCCCAGACCAAGTGCCAGGAGAGGCCGGCAACGTCCGCGCGGAGGAGGGAAGTGCAGTGAGGGGCAGGGGGAGGCCGCGGGGAGGGGCCGGGAAGCCCTCTCACACGGAGATGTCACCGGGTGCCCCAGCCGGCCTCGGGAGGGACAGGCCAGCCCTCGAGTTCTTTCTAAATTATTTTATTCAAGAAGGTGGGGAGGACAGACAGGGGACTGAGCTGAGCCCTGAGTCCCTGAACCTCCCAGCTCAGCCCCCACAGCAGGACAGGACAGAAGTTAGGGGGCAGGGACTCCAGCCCTACCCAGACGAGGTTGGGGACAGACGAGACCCCAGGAATCCCAGCTGATTGTCCTCCAAGCTGTCCTCCGCCCTGGGCACCGCCGGGACGGGGCTACTTGGGGGTGCTGCTGCCCTTCTTGGGGGTCGTGGGCTTCTTGCTCTGCCACAGGTGGCCCTGGATGGTGAAGGCATCTACGCTCATGGACATGGTCTTGGCAGGGATCTGGGTAAAGCGCTTGCGGTCCGAGTTGTACTTGTAGATGCCCTCGACCATGGCGGGCGTGACGGTGCGGGGGCCGTAGCCGGCCAGCCGCGTCAGCTCCTCCGTCTCCCCGGACAGCGTGTAGAGGGCCCGGAACTGGCAGCTCGAGTCCCGGAAGAGGATCAGGAAGTGATTGGCCTTGCTCTTCTCAATTTCCTGGGGGGCGGGGGGGGCATGGTTCACCGGGGGGCAGGGCCCCAGCACCGAACCCGGCCCGGCCCCAGGCGTGGGCTCACCTCCAGAATGCGGTTCTTCTGCGGCTCGTTCACCCTGCCCGCCAGGCAGCAGTGCGACAGGGCGTTGTGGATGATGAACTTGTTGGACTTGGCGCTGGGCTCCTTGTACAGCCGCGGACCTGGGGGCGCGGGGGGTGGTCAGCGGGGGGCGGGGGGCGGGCGGGGCCTGGCCCGGTGCCTGCTGGCTCTGGCCCCCCTACCTGTGTACTCGGGCACCGACGCCGGGGACGAGGCGTTGCTACCGTTCTCCCAGTCGCGTTCCCGGCTACCAGGCAGGCGGCTTGGGGACATGAGGCCGGATGGGGACGGAGCGCTGTGGGGGGACAGGAAGGGATGGGGCTGTGGTCAGTGGCGTGTGAAGCCTTCCCAGGCACAGAGGGGCCAGGGAAGGGACTAACCCAGAACCCTTCAGCGTGGGAGACGGGTGTGCCAGCCTCAGATGCCTGAGCCCTGCTCAGGGGACAGAGCAGGGAACAGACCCCCCCCTCACCCCCCCACGCACACACCTCCTTGAACGTGTCCTCTAATCCCTTCAATGGGAGAGAAACACTCGGGGCGCCTGCCCGCCCCGGCCAACTCCAACTCACCGAGACGTGGGCCTCTTCACGCCGAGGTTGTTGGGGGCCTCATTGGCCACGGTTGACAGTGACAGGGTGGACTGAGAGTAGACCTTGCTGAGCCGGGAGCCTGGAGGAAGGGGGCATGGAGTCATACCTGGGCCCTCAAATGTCTGGGGCGGGGACACGGGGTCAGACCCACCCAAGACCCTCACCCTGTGCACCCCAACTGAGCCGTCCCCCTACCTGTGGGGACGGGCTGTGCCCAGCAGGCTCGGGGGAAGCCCACCAGATGCCCCTAATGTACCTGAGGGGGCCTCCTCTGTGAAGCCCCGGAGAGAACAATGAGCCAGCTCTGCCCAACACGCCTTACCCCCACCGGAGCCCCCACATCCCTCTGGACGTCTAATGGGTGTGGGCAAGGCCCCCCTCCCCCACATACTCGCAGGGGGTGACTCCACCAGCCCTGGAAAAGGGCACTGGGCAGGCACCATCCCTGGCGCCCCACCCCTCCCTACAGGCTCCTTACCCAGCAGGCCACGGGCAGGGCTTCGTGCCAGGGCCGAGTCATCACAGCAACCGGAGCGCGGCCGGGGGCCCCTCCGCCCACCCCGGCCAGGCCCCCCAGTCCCCGCAGCCCGCGGCCGTAGCACTTTGTCAAGGTCATCCATCAGCTTCAGCTGAGCCCGGCGTTCGTACTCCAGCCGAGTGAAGTCCCCCCTCCTGGGGCCCACCTCCTCCTCAACCGGGGCCCTGGCGGCAGGGGCTGGGGTCACGGTCGCTGGGGGGGTCGGGGGGCCCGGGGCCGCCTCCTCCTGGGCCAGCCTGCGAACCGAGAGTTAGACCGTCAGACAGGCCCTGGGCTCCCTGGGGGCCGGGGTCCCGGGTAGCCCCCAGCCTCACCGGGCGGCCTCTTCCCTCCGCTGCTCCTTCTCAGCCTCCTGCCACTGCTTCCGCCGCCGAGCCTCCTCTGCCCGCCGCTGCTGCCGCTCCAGCAGGCTGGCCCGCTTTTGGGCCATCTCGTCCTCGGGCTTGTCTTCATCCTGGGCGGCGGGGGGACACTGAGTCCGGCTGGCTGTCCCTCCCTGGGATGTCTGTCCACCCAGCCTGCCACTCACTCACCCACCCTTTCACTTTTGGTCTGAGGGCATCTACTTGGCACCTGCTTTGCGCACAGCCCTACGCATGGCGTTGGGGTGAAGCAGGGGCCAGGACAGAGCTGGGTGCTGTTCACACAGAGCACTTAACCCAGGACGAAGACGACCTGACACATCACAAGCAGCTACCGCTCTGGGGCGCCTGCCTGGGAGACTCAGATGCTTCAAGCAGCCGACTCTCGGTTTCGGCTCAGGTCATGATCTCACAGTTCATGAGTTTGAGTCCCGCAGCAGGCTTTGCACTGACCGTGTGGAGCCTGCTTAGGATTCTCTCCCTCTCCCTCTGCCCCTCCTTCACTCACTCACTCCGTCTCTCAAAATAAATAAAAACTTAAAAAAAATATTAAACAGCAGCTACCAGTTGACAGAGCGGGGAGGGATCAATCCCAGCCTGGGGGTGCTAAGCAAGGCTTCTTGGAGGAGGTGACCAGGGAGGGAGTGTGACAAGGAGAGAGGTAGAGAAAATTCCAGGCAAGAGGGAACAGCAGGTGTGAAAGCCCTGAGATTAGAACAAGCCTAGCAGGCCTGGAACAGGAAGGCCAGTGGGAAGGTCAGAGGTGAGCAGAGCCCAAGGCCACGGAAGGACTTTTATCCTAAGAGCAAAGGGACCAACGTAAAAGTTTAAATGGGACTGACAAGGTCCAGTTTACATTAAAAAAAAAAATCTCTGGCTGCTCAGTTGAAAATGGCCAGGGATGAAGGAGTGGGGTGGACAGCAGAGGCTGGTCCAGAGGCGGGAGCAGGGAGACCACCGGCTCAGGGTGGGGGTGCCATGAGGATGGAGAACAGGGACCACACACGGGAGAGTGGGAAGGGGGACCGGTGGGGCGGTGGTGGGCAGAGTATGAAGGAGAGTATGAGACAGAAGGAAATGCCACAGAAGACCCCAGCCGGGCTTGTGCGCCCACCCCTGTCATCTGTCACCCACCTGTCTGTCTATGCATCTGGCCACGCCCACTTTGCCCTTGCTCACTGCCACCTGGCTGGCCGCCTCCACCCATGTGCCTGCCCACCCACCCAGCCCCTTCCCCAGCCTGCTGCGGTGACCCTCTCTCACCTTGTAGAAGAATCCCAGCCCAGCCCGGGGCTCCCCCTCCGAGGATGCCTCTTCCTCTAAGGAATCCTCGGCACCAGGCGGGCTCCCATCTCCCTCGTCCTCGGCCGAGGGCTCTTCCAGGCTGCCCAGCGGGATCTCGATGAGGCCGGGCCGGGCCGCAGGCTCCTCGGGAGGTGACCCCTCCGCCAGGAGGATAGAGGAGCGCGTCTGCACCGGCACCTGGCTTGGCGAGAACTTGCGCAGGTGGGGGAGGCTGTCTACATCATGGGGAGGCGTGAGCACCCTCGTCAGGGGGGCCAGCCGCAGCTCCGCCGGCCGTGCGTGTTTCGGGCTTCGGGGCGTCGGGCTGGGGCCGGGCCCGGGGCTGCGCCGGGCAGCCGGGGCGCGCCGAGCAGGGCTGGGAGATGCGGCTTTGGGACCCGCCGAGGGACCAGGGATGACCCATGCGGCGGGCGGCGGGGCAGGCCCAGGGGCCTCGGGCGGGGCCAGGAGGCGCTGCTGCTGGTCCGTGAGCCTCTGCATGTCCCGCTGCAGCGAGCTCAGTGCGGCACTTAACTTGCTGACTGCCCGGTTATAGTCCCCCAGCCCCTCGGGGGGCAACGGGCCCAGTTCAGGTGAGAAGGTCACTGCCTTGGGCCGTGGGGATGGCTCACCCTGGCCCTCACCCGCCGGCCGCTCCCCACCAGGGACAGGGCCTGGCTCCGCCTCTGCCTCCGCCTCCCCTCCAGCCTCGCGAGGCTGCACCTGCAGGAAGGCGCTCTTGCCCAGTCGCTGGCGGTGCTTGGCGAAGATGGCCTCGATCCGTCGCTTCTGAGCCTCGATGGCCCGCCGTTTCTCCTCCAACCGGGCTCCCAGCTCGCTCATCTCGGAGCTCAGGGCCTCTGGTGCTGCGGGGGTGGCCACCGGGGACCCTGCCTCGGCCTCAGCCCTCACCAGCTGCTTCTTGCGTTCAGCAAAGCTGGTCATCTTCACTTCAGAGTTGCTAGCCGCGGGGGATGATGCCGCCGCCTTCGGGGAGCCCTCGGGTAGGGCTGACGGTTTCGACACCTCTGCCGCCGGGCAGGGAGACGGTTTCAAGGGGCCCTCGGGGTGGGGCACGTAGGTGGGTGCTTTGGTGGGCCCGTCGGGCAGTGGCTTGGAGGCCCCCTCGAGTGGGAAGGAGGAAGCCAGCGGCAGTTTGGAGGAGCCCTCGGGGGAGTGGAGGTAGAAGCTGCCGTCGGCAGCCCCATCTGGGAGCAGCCGGGGCTCGGCACTGTGGATGATCTGCAGGGCCTCCTCGATGGTAGGGAGGTCGCCAGGCTCCGGGGGTGGCTGGACGGGGGTCCGGGCTGGCACAGGGCGCGGGGGCCCCAAGCTGTCTGAGCTGACGGAGCGGAGTAGGACGGGGTCTCCCATGACGACATCCACGTCGCTGTCCAGGCCAAAGGGGGTGCTGAACGACACTGCCTGGGAAAGGGGACGGCTGGGCGGCAGGAGGGAGGGGTCAGCCCCTGGGTCAGCCCGGCCCCACCCCTGCCCAGCCCGCCCCACCAGCCAGGCCCCTGCGATGCACTCACCTGAGCTGACGGTTCCAGGCCTTGCCGAGGGCCTCCATGTGGGACATGGACGGGGAGGACTTCAGGGAGCCTGGGAGGGGCGGTAAGCGGTCACTACGGCACTGGGGACCCTGGGTGGGGTCTTGCCAGTGGGTGTCACTGAGGAGCATTATGTGGACAGACAGCTAGGGGCCATTGTGGGGAGTGTCATCATGGGGTCATTTGGTGCCAGAGGGACCCAGCAGAAGGATCAGGAGGAGACACAGAGCCAGCTGGGTGGTGTCTGCGTAGGGGTCTCCAGTGACAAGCTGTATCCCTGTCCTCACCTGTGGACCCGCGGAGTGGGGACTGCGGGCCGCCGGGTGACAGGAGTGGATGGCGGAAGTTGAAGACAGGAGAACTGCCAAGAGATGCACATCAGCGGAGGGGCCACCCCCCTCGCCCCGCCTCTGCTCACCTCTCCCTGGAGCCGAGAACAGAGCATCCCCTGGCCGCCTCACGGGGCCACGGCCACGGCCACTCACCCAACGGGGAAACTGTACCTGCAGCCACTGCTGTTCTGGGCGGGAGAGGCCTCGGTGGCCCGGGGGGAGGCCGCTGCGGCACAGAGAGGAAGGTCAGGCAGGGCCCGGCCGCCCCGCCCCGCCCCGCCCCACGCCCCGGGTCAGGCCTCACCGTGACCATCGGGAAGGTCCTTAGCCTGCACGAAATCAGGCTTCAGCACCTCAAAGCACATGAACATCTCAGCAAGCAGCACCACCAGGTTGATCTGGAGGCAGAAGGCGGGGTCAGCCCCTGGGACCCATGGCCCTGGACGCCGCCAGCCTCAGCCCGGGAGGCCTCGAGACGGCCTTACCTTGAGGGGCGGTGGGACATACAGCAGGTCTTCGAGGGACAGCGGGCAGCCACGAGGAAGGCGGGAGGCGCAGAAATCCTGCACCAGCTGGAGGTTGTACAGGCTGTCCGCCACGGACATGGGGTCCTTGAGGCACACCTCTGTAGGGACAGGGAACCTGGGTCCCCAGTTCTACAGGAGGATGGCAGGGCCCCAGGGAAGTGAGGGCCCAGCGGCCGACATACACAGAGGCCCTCCTTCGGGCCGGGCCTCATGTCAGGTGCCCATTGCAAAGCGGGTCCTACCACGGGCTGTTCCTCAGGCCACTGCAACTATTCCCAGCAGCCGAGAGAACTCGTCTCCTGGGAACTCAACGCAAAAAGCCTCTCCTGATGACCTCGCCCTCCCTCAGAGCACCTAACACCCAGGATGTTTTTTCTGGATCAACCGATTGTCTTCCTCTCCCAACTAGGACGTGAGCTGCCTGAGGTCAGAAGCATACATGTGTATTGTTCACACTGGATCTCGGGCACCTAAGACAGGACCCGGCACACAGCTTGCCTTCCATAATTACTTGCCGAGGGAGTGAATTCTATGAGGCACAGAGAAGTTCAGACACTTGTGCAAGGTCACACAGCTAACGAGGGGAAGAAATGTTCAACCCAGGTCCGCCAGGTCTGGAAGCTGCACTCAGGTCCGGAAGATGCCTGGGTGTCTCCCAAAGAACAGGTGCGGCCCAGGCCCACCCACTCACCCTCGAGTCGCAAGAGCTGGGGACAATAGCAGTGGATGGTGGCAGCCAGTGCGGCCCCACTTGCCAGATCCTGGAGGGTGGTCACAGTTGGAAAGCAGGGGGCACGTCGGGCCACAGCTCGGTCCTTGCGGTATCGAATCTGTGGGTGGGAGCCGCATTAGGTCAGAGGTCAGCCTGGCCCCCAGGTCAGCGGTCATGCAGGCTGGGTGGGGAGGCCTGGGGTTTCCGCCATGAGGGGGCGTGAAGCTGGGGGTCCCAGAGCCAGAGTGGGGCCAGCCTGGAGCGGGGGCAGGGCAGCAGCAAGAGGCCAAGGAAGTGTCTGCGAGCAGCCAGGCCAGCAGCGAGGGCCGGGGCAGGACTCCTGGGACCCCGGGGCGGGGGATACATTACCATGGGGGGTTTGCTCCCCGACTCCTTCAAACAGAAGGCAATTGCGTGCTGGGGGGGGAGAGGAGCAGCCGTCAGCCGGGCAGGGGGGGTGCTGACTTGCTGGGCCCCCAAGCACACGTCCAGGGGAGGGGGGGGGGAGCCAGCCCTGACTGCTGTCACGAACTCCCTGACTGCGCTCTGGCCGGCTTTGGGGACCCCAGCTCCTCCCAGCCTGGAGGGACCCCACAGAGCAGCCCCCCATGCAGGGAATCTCCCCCCCCCACAAAAGACCCAGGTCCCAGCTCGGGGAGGGGGTGCAGAGGAAGCAGGTGGGCAGAAGGAGAACAGCCCCCAACCCGGGCCCGAGAGCGGAAGGAGGGAGGGCCCGGAGTGAGCAAAGGCAGGGACTCCGTCCACCTGAAGCCCCCGGTGGCAGTGACCACTTGCCCCCTGTCGTGCTTCAGGGATGGACGCCCCCCTCCCACCAAAGCTGGGCTCGTCCTAGGGACACTGGAGTCTCAGGAAGGCTCTTCTACCCTCTTCTGGGTTTGGGGGCCTTCCTCTTGACTAAGGGGTCTTCTCCATGTGCCCTGCCACCGGGGTCAGGACCCGTGTGCCTGACGGGCTAGGGTCCCCTTCAGGGGTGCCGGAAGCCTACGCCTCAGCAAAGAGGGACGAGCCCAGCAGCTCTGCCCGCCTGATTACTGGGAGGAGAGGCTCGTCTCCACCCCCCACCGGCCGGTAACTGGGGAGTGATGTGCCCTCTCTTCTCTTGGTCTACGGAGGGCTTTTCCCTCCGTCCCCCAGGGCCGGGGTCCCATATCCTCTGCTCACAGCCGGGAGGAGGTAGGAGAGAGAGCGGACAGGCAGGCAGAAGAGACAGACAGACCAAGCGACAAGCGAGGCAGGCAGACGGCGCGGAGGAACAGCCCCACTTACAGGAACCAGCTTCCAGTACCAGCGCGTGGGGCACTGATGCCAGAGAGGCAGAGGGGGGAGCAGCAGGAGAGGCACAGGGGAGAGGGCAGAGAGAGAGAGAGAGAGAGAGAGAGAGAGAGAGTCACCTCCAGCCCCCCCCAGTGCAGCCCTTCCCCGCCCACCCAGCCCTCCGGCTGTCCTTGTGTCCGTCCACTGCCCTAGTCTCACCGAGGGCTGTGCTGGGGCCACCCCATCGGCAGGGGCCGCGGGGGAGGCTCGCTGGGCGGCTTCCTGCTCCGTCTTCTCCTGCAGCCGCCGGATCGTCTGGGGAGCAGGGAGAGGTCAGTACTGGGGTCACCGGGCAAAGCTGGCCCCCAGCCCGCGCCTGCCTAACCGCACCTACCGTGTCCACCCAGAAAAGGAGCTTATGCTCCAGGCTGGCCAGGGCCAAGGGACCGGGCAGTGTCTTTGTCCACTCGAAGGCGAAGGCAATCATGAGGGCATCAATGACGGCTAGGTGGGCTCCCTGTGCAAGGAAGGGCTCGAGGGTGGGACTACGGGAGGGATGGGGGGGGCCCCCCTCGCCTCTAAGGGAGAACAAGACGAAGACCTCAAGGTGGTGGGGAGGTACTAGACTTCGGAGGGGCTTTGGGGAGGAGCCAGGGTTAGTGGGTGGGACTTCAGGGAAGGAGCCAGGATAGGGGTCCCGGAAGAACAGCTTCTGGTGGGCCCTGTAAGCAGGTCCTCAAGGACCAGGGGAGCGCCTCTGGGAGGAGCCAGGCCTGGTGGGCGGGGCTTTGGGGGAGGGGCCCGGGCTGGTGGGCGGGGCCTGACGGGGTGGGGCGGGGCCTACCATGAGGATCGGCTGGTGCCTCAGGTCGGCCTCCTGCACCGGGCGCTCGGGCAGCGCGGGCACCGTGCCCCTCCGCGCCAGCAGGGCCAGCAGCGCGGAGGGACTCGGGGGGGTCTCGAGCTGCGGCAGCACCTGGCGCCAGGCGCGGCAGTAGAGCTCGGCCGAGAGCAGCAGCCGCGTCACCGGGGGCTTCACGTGCTCCTGTGCGTACTGGTCGGTGTAGAAGGGCTCCCACAGCTCCGAGGGCACATGCTCTGTGGGGCGAGGGGGTGACGGCAGGTCAGGGCCCTGGCATACGTCGGAGGGCGGCGTGAGACAGGAGGCTAAGGGACCTGGGCGCAGGTGTGCAGGAGGTCGCCGGAGGAAGGGGCTCCAGGCAGAGGGGCGGCACAAGCCAAGGCCAGGAGGTGGGGAGCACGGTGCCTGGGGGTGAGGGGAGGGCAGTTCTGAGAGGAGGAGAGGCCACGCGAGCAGCAGGGGCTTGGGGGGCGGGGGCGGGGGCGGGGTTGGTCTTGTAGGCCCTCAGAGAACGGTAACAATAAGATCGCTTAATCCACCCATCTCCCTGGGTGCCCTGCAAGCCTAGGAAGCAGCAGCCAGGGTGCCACTGATAACTCCAGACACTGAGGCACAGAGAGGGAAAGGACCTGCCTAAGGCCACACAGCTGGGCAGTGCTGGAACTGGGATTCAAACTCAGGCCTTTAGCAGCCCCCGTGCCCTCTGTCAGCTTGGAAACAGGGGTGGGATGCACTGCGGCGTCGGGAGTCTGGCTGGCAGGTCACGGAATGGGGGGGCCTGGCCAGACCGCAGACATTCTGAGGGGGGTGAATGGTCTGAACTTGGTGACAGAAGAGAGGAGGCAGGGGAGGGAGAAGGAGCCGTCCTGGGGCCCAGCAAGTGTGAGTGGGAAGATGGGGAGAGGGAGGGGGCTGAAGTGGGGGTACAGGAGGTGAGGCAGCAAAAGCTGAGTGTGAGGGGCAGGGGGTCCGAAGAGAGGGGAGATCACCGTGCAGGGGCGGCCACAAAACCCCTGAAAACACTGAATGAGGCGGGCAGGGCAGGGAGAGGCTTGAGGAAGCCGCATGAGGAGGGATGGGGGTGTGTGTGTGCCTGGAGCCCCAAGCAGGACCCATGAGTGGGGAGCAGATAGACCAGAATAAGTCACCAGGACGATTCTCTGGGAAGGTCCAGGAGGAGGTGACTGAGGCCAGCATAAGGCGCCTGCCCTCGGGTCTTCCAGGGAGGCCCTAACTCTCATTCCGATCAGAACAGCTGTTTTGTCTCTTGGGGTTCCATGTGTCTGAAATAATGGGAGGGGGCAGGATTCTACTGCTTAAAAACCTGTGCCGATGACATACCAGACCTTTCTCAGGTGCCCGTCTTCACAGCCAGGCTCCCCGGAGACCCCCTGTCCTCACCTATAAGGACCCAGACTTCCTTTCCTTCAGTCCGTCCCGCCCCCTAAAATCACACTTGACCTTCCCACGTAATGCTCCACCCCCGTGGACAGCCGTGTGGACTCTCTGCCCCTCTCAGCGCAGCTCCTTGGAAGAACAGAGTTCTCCCTCCGCCTGACCCCCACCCCAACCTGCCCTCCCGACTCCTGCCCTGCCGGCTCCCAGCCTCCCCAAGGCCAGCAGCGGGCCTCCAGCGCACAGTTGTGGGCTCTATCTCGCCTGGGCGCTCTGCCCAGCACCTCCTTGTTCCGGAAGGCTTCCTCCCCCGGTATCCCAGCTCCCCATCTCTTCTCTGCCCCATCACTCCAGCCAGGCCTCCTCCCCTCCTGCCCCTTCAATGCCAGGCTCCTGACGGCTCGGTCAGAACAGCCCTGTAAATGGATATGTACACCCTCCTCCCCCACCTGCCCAGCGATGGCTTCCATGGCCATCTGAGCACTGCCACCTGCTGCAGCCCAGGCCGTGCGTCCCACTGCCCTCTGGGCACCTCCCATGATGCTCAGTACCTTGCTTCAAACCTGCTCCTCCCTCTGAGAGAAATCACCATCCCTCTTCCTCCCCCTTTCCCCTCCAACACCTAAGGTCCTCTGGTTTTATTCTCCTGGCATCTCCCCAGCGCAAACCCTGTTCCCTATCTCCCCAGCCCCTGCTCATTTCCTGCTCCCACTGGCGAAAGTAAACAAGTTTCTTTCCTGCAGGACTTGTCAGCGCCATCAAGATGACTAAACATGATCTAGGGCTACTAACAGCTAATGTTTACCAAACACTTCCTCTGTACCTGTGTGGGAGCCTCTGCCTCAACACCTCTGGCACTTGGGGCTGGATGATTCTCTGTTTCACGGGGGCTGGGGTAGGCTGTCTGGTGCTTCGTAGGAAGGTCAGCAGAGTCCGTGGTCTCTAGTCACAAAATGCCAGTGGCACCCTCCTCCCAAGCAGTGACAACCCAAAGTGTCTCCAGATACTATCAAAGTTCTCCCTGAAGGCAAAACCACCCCCGGGGTTGAGAGCCACCGCTTTCTACTAAAAATTGTTTATTGATCATTTACCATAGGGTGGTGCTGGCCAAGGGAAATACAATTTGACCCACATATGTAGTTTTAAATTTTTAATGTTTATTCTTAAGAGACGGACAGAGTGTGAGGGAGGTGGACGGCAGAGAGAGAGGGAGACACAAAATTTGAAGCAGGCTCCAGGCTCTGAGCTGTCAGCATGGAACCCGACGTGGGGCTCGAACTCACGAGCCGAGAGATCATGACCCAAGTCAAAGTCGAACGTTTAACCGACTTGAGCCACCCAGGCGTTCCAACCCACATATGTAGTTTTAACTTTTCTAGCAGCCACACGAAAAAAATAAGAAAAATAGAAACAGGGGGCGCCTTGGTGGCTCATCCGACTTCGGCTCAGGATCTCACAGTCTGTAGGTTCGAGCCCCGCATCGGGCTCCATGCTGACATTGCGGAGCCTGCTTGGGATTCTCTTTCTCCCTCTCTCTCTGCCCTTTCCCAACTTATGCTTTTTCTCTCTCTCAAATATAAATAAATAAACTAAAAAAAAAAGTAGAAACAGGTAACCTTAGTATATATTTAACACAGTATACGTCTGATACTCTCACTTCAACATGTAATTAATATAAAAATATTATTAATGCGATATTTCACTTTTTTGGTATCAAGTCTTCAGAAGCCATCGTGTTTTACATCTATAGCACAACAAACACCGGCCACATGCGGCTGTGGTCCCCGGGCTGGACCACACAGCTCTGCAGCACCTCTGGCATTTTCTTTACCACGGCCACCCCGTATGCATTTGCTCGCGTCATCCCTGTGACACCCATTCTTATCAGATGAGAAAACCAAGGCCCAGAGAGCTGAGCTAACTCGCCCAAGATCACACAGCTAAGAAACATCCAAGCCGACACGAACCCAGCTTCCCCTTGGGTCACAGTGAGGTTCTGGCATAAGGGACTTGGTGTGGTGTTTCCCGAACTCAGGTAGAGACGGCACCCTTTCTTATCTTGGAGCCACAGTCCTGCGGAGCCACCTGCCACCATTCCTGCCCAGCCTCTCACCCCTGTGCCTCCAGGCTGCCAGAACTACCTTTTCCCCGGGCACCTGCATATCTGAGCTCATTCTGTCAGTCCCCAAACACAGTCTATGGCTCCCCAGTGCCCTCAGATCCCCCCACCTCCCGGCCACAGTTGGAGAGACCCTCTGCTGTCCCGCCAGCCCCTCTCACCTCCATGGGCCCCCACCCCACCACTGGGACCTGCACCACATTCTTCTCTGAGAACATCCTGATGGTCCAAAGCCCAGGCCGGCCCACATGTGGTCTCCCTCTGGCAAACTCCTATCTGTCCCTCATGGTTCAAACTCTCCCTTCTCGGGAGAGCCTTCCCTTCTCCAGCCCTCCCGTCCCTGGCAGATTTCAGGCGTTTCCTCCCCCCAGCCTCACTGCAGCGGCTACAACACAGACCTTATCACCCTAAGCAGCAAAGATCTGATTTCGTGTCCCATCCCCCACTCTCCCAACTCCACCCCCCTCCGCTTGGTCCCAAGTCCCCGGCCCCAGCCTAGCACCCCACAGGCATCGTAAAAGTCCCAGGGTTCATGAATCAAGCAGAGCTCTGTCGCCCACCTCCCCTTCTGGGCCAGCCGCCCCATGTCCCTCAGCCCCCTCTGTGTAGAGAAGGTGGGCAGGAGGCCGGCCGAACGTGACCCTCAGGGAGGAAATCGCCCAGCGCAGGGAGCTGGGTCAGTGAGAACAGGACCGGGTGAGTCAGGGCATCTCCTCAGAAGACCTCGCTTTCCTCTCTATGAAATGGGACGGTAATTTCTGCTCCATGATGATGTTAATGTTATTAATAAAAATACCAAACGGGCCACAGCAGCAGTGCCAGCGAGCACCGCGCGCTGTGTGCCAAACACGGTGCGAAGAAATGGGAGGTCTCCCGGTCGCCCAAGCACTGCCCTGGCACTTAGCGGGTGCCCCACGGACATTTGCGAAACGGATAAATAAGTGAACAAAAGCCTTCCTATACACAGCGGGAAACAGAAGTGTAGAGAATTGAGATAGTTCATCCATAGCCTGGTGGACCTGGGACTCAAACCCAACTCTGATTCCCAGAGTCGAGGCTTCTAGCCAGGGCCACAGAACCTGGGACGGGAGAGGCTGGGGCAGACCCAGATCTTTCCCTCCCGGCCCCCTTTCTTCCCTCAGACAGATCCTCGGGGAAGGGCAGGCCCCGGAGTGGGCCCTGCATGGGAGGGTGCTGGGAGAAAGACACAGGCTTGGGCGGACCCAGGAGATGGGCAGCTGTCCCCGAACCCCACACCCAGAACAGGTTGATCTGGGAAGGCCACTGAAGGAGGGGGATGGGCTGTGCCCAGCTGGTGCCGGGACCAGCGGCCAGGCCGGTGGGAGAGGAGGGCGTCCCCCTTAGGACGCCTGGGAAGGCCCAGACTTTAATTAACCCCAGCTGCCCCACAGCAGGCCATGGCTCCCAGCTCTGGCCTGGGTGGTGGGGCTGCCCTAGGGCCCTGACTTTGCCCACTCGGGCCCAGGAATCCTGGGGACCCACCCACATTCCCCCCCCCCTTGGGGTGGCCTGACTTCCTCACACACGTGGCCCTACGGGAGGGGTGGACGCTCTGCCCCGGGGTGGAGGAAGGCCTTACACCTGCGCCCCCACCCCCGCCGATCTCCGACAAGCCAATTCCCTTCTCCTGGGCTCGCCTGCCTCCTAGGGAAAATGGGGTAATAAGTCACAGCTGCCAGCCGCTGGCCAGGGCCGTGGAGGCGAAAGAAGGGGCTCCCGGAGCTGCCCTCGCCGCCCGCAGCGCAGGGAGGGCTGACGCTGGGTGTGGGTCCGGCTGCGGGCGGTGTGTGTGTGGAGGGGGGGTCCTCGCGGAGGCGTGATGGGAATGTGTAACGGGGGGGTAGGGCGTGCAAGGCCCGCCCGGGAGACCCCGCCCCGCTCACCTGGGCTCCCGGACGCCGGGGTCCCGGCGCGGATCTGGGCCGGCGGCCCCACCCCCACCGCGCTCCCGCAGCCGGGCGGGCAAAGTCCACCGCCCGGGCCGAGCAGGAAGCCCGGAGGCCCGGCGCCGCGGGGCCCGAGCCCGCGGCCCCCCGGCGGCCGGCGCTATTGTTCCCACGGCCCCGGCCTCCGCGGCCCGGCGCCCCGCCCCCCGCACCTGCCGCCCCCGGCCCGGTACCTGCGCCCCCGAACGCGGCCCGCAGCACCCACGCCAGGCTGGCCGCCGCCTTGGCCCGCGAGAAATCGTACTGGTCCAGCGACTTGATCTCGGGCACCAGGAAGGTCCTCCGCAGCGGCCCGGGCCCGGGGGGCGCCGCCTCCACCATGGCGGCGCCGGGGCTGCGGGAGCCGGCTCCGCGCTCGCTCGGGCTGGGCTGCGCCGCGCTCTCTCCCGGGCCGGGCCCGCTGCCGCCGCCGCCGCCGCCGCCGAGCCAGGTGCGGCCGCTCGCGCTCGCGACGCAGCGTCGGCCCCGGCCCGGGGCGGAGCCCAGGTGCGCCCCGCCCCCGGCCCGGACCCCGACCGGGTCCCCCGCCTCCGGCTTCGCCCGGCCGCCCGCCGCGGGGTGGGGCGGGCCCGGACTGCGGTGTTGGCGGGAGGCTGCGGAGGAGTGCGTGTGCGTGTGCGCGCGTGCGCTGGGGAGGACGAGGGACCCTCTGTTTGCGGATGTGTGTGCTGGCCCGAGTGTGTGCCCTTAGATGTGAATGTGGGCATCCGCGCGGGCTTGTCCTCCCTGCCCAGGGGGCAGCGCGTGCGTGGGCGCACCGGTGTCCGATGGCGAACTGTGAGCGTACGGGAGTGTGTGTTGTTAGCTGTGTGCGCGTCTCCGGATGCACTTGGGGGTGAACGAGCGTATTTGAGGGAGTCTGCGTATGCGTATCTCGGTGGGAGTGTGACAGCACGTGTGTGTGTCCATGTTTTTCATGTGTTGTGTGTGCAAGGATCCATATGGTGTCGGTGTCTATGTCCAGAGGATACAGTTGGGGTGCGTGTGCGTGTGTATTTGTGTTTTGTCCATCCTTGGGAGCATCTAAACGTACTTGTGTTTTGTATAAGGATGTGATCCGTGTCAATGAAGGAGCAAAGGAGGGAAATGTTTGAGAGCACGTGTATTTACTCAGGGGTGCGATTACTTGGATCTATGAATGCGGTTGAATGGCACTTACTGGGTACACTTGCAAATGCCTGGGCCCTGTCTGTGGATATTTGTTTAATATTTCCTGTGTCGGGGCGCCTGGGTGGCTCAGTTGGTTAAGCTTGGTCTGACTTTGGCTCAGGTCATGATCTCACAGTTCGTGAATTCGAGCCCTATGTGGGGCTCTGGCCTGGCAGCTCAGAGCCTGGAGCCCACTTGGAATTCTGCTCTCTCTCTCTCTCAAAAAGAAATAAACATTAAAAATCCGTTTTAAAATTGCTTGTGTATTCCATTGTCTTTGTGTATCAAAAGCTCTGCCATGTGGCTCTTAGCTGAGTGTAACTGGGAACGCAGGATTGTTGTTAAGTCTGTGGGTCCATATGTCCACAGTGTGTGTCACCGGGTGTAATCACACCTGTATAATAAGTGTACAAATGTGTCTGGCTTTGTACAGTATCTTTTCATGCGAGTGTTGACATGTATGACTTCCTGTGTGTTTTTGTGTGACGCTGGTGTTTCCATCTGAGTTTTTGGATGTTGCCTGGATCTGTGTGTGAGCGTGAGTGTGACGACGCTGGTCCCTGAGCCGACTTTGTAGAAGTTCCTGGGTCCCCTTAAGACACTGCACACGGCTGTGTGTTTGAGCGTGTGACCGGAGAGGGGGCGGGTGTGCCTGAGGGAGGGGGCCGGGGCGTCGGGCCTCCTGTCTGGATGTGCCCGTGCAGGAGTGGGTGTGGGCGCACAAAGGGGCCAGTGTGCATGTGTTTTCGTGCACGTGTGGATGGGTGCGGTGCACGTGCCTCGGCTCCTGCCCCGATCTCCCTGGAAGACCTGGACTCATCCTCTCCCTGCTGGGCCTTGGCTTCCCCGTCCTGCGGGGGGATCCCGGGCTGCTGGCATCGGGAGGCGCCCGGGAAGGGAAGGGCACACGGTCACGGGCTGCCACTCCCATGAGCGTGGCATGTCTCGCTGGCTCGCATGCGTGTTTGCTTTTTCTCACAAGGTCCCCATGACCCCTGTGGACTCCAAGGACAAGCACGAGCCGGGACACACTCCCTGGGATGCTCTGTAAACACGCAAGCGCAGGGTTCTGGCCCTGGAGGGAACCCGCAGGCCCTCACCTGTACCAGACTGGAGGGCCTGGGGGCGTCCCCGGTGTCAGAGTAGGAACTGGGCACAGCGCCCCCACCTCAGGCGCCAGGGGCCTCCTGGGGCCCAGCCCCCACACTGGGCCAACTGGAACTCCTGGCTGGGCTGGACCCGCCCCACCCACACACAGCCTGCTGGAAGCCAGGTCCCACCTGCCCCCGAGGGCCTGTTCCTGGGGCCCAGGCAGCTCCAGACACACTGGCTCCCCTGTAAGCAGGAGGTGGCCTCCCCCCACCCCCCACAGCCCTCCCCAAGTCCCTGCCTGCCACCTCCTCCCTCACCCGGGGCTTCCTTTGGTTCTCACACCTCCTAACTCATCGGACTGGCTCTGGCTATTAAGCTGGGGGTGTGGATGACTTAGAAGCTTATAGGTCGGGATTCAGGACTCCTAGGTTTTGGGGAAGTGTATGAAGCCCCCCAAAATCACCCACAAAATTCTGGATACATGTGCACTTTGGGGATCATACCAAGAGGTAACAATTTTTGAGACTATTTCATGCCCAACACAATCTCATTTAATTCTTACAACATCCCGAGCATAATGCGTATTATACCCATTTTGCAGACAGAAAAATGGAGGCCGGGGCCCCAAAATGACACAGCAAGGAGAATGAAGGAGGACCTGAGCTAAAGGCACCTGAATCCATCCACGGATCCACTCTACTGCCTTCCATTCCGAGGCTGGCCTGCCTTCTCTGATCGTTCATCACCCTCAAATGGGGGGGATGAAGCCCGTAGCTGTGGGGCCTCCCCTCAGTGCCCCTCACCCACACTGAACCATAGTGATGGGGTTCCCGTGTGGCCACTGGTTTTGTCCTACTCACCCACAGTGTCCCCGGGTGGCCTTTCTGAAGTTTGGCCTCAGTAGAGGGAGATGATTGTCAGACTCCCCCATATCCAGGGATCTCTGGGAGAAGTATTTCAAAATAACATAAGAAAAAAAAAACCAGGGGTCCCTGGGCGGCTCCGTTGGTTGAGCGAAGGACCCTTGATTTCAGCGCAGGTCATGACCTCAAGGTGCATTAGATTGAGTCCCACATCAAGCTCTGTGCTACCAGTGGAGCCTGCTTGGAATTCTCTTTCTCTCTCTCTCTCCCTCTCTCTCTGCCCCTCCCCAACTCATGTTCTCTCTCTCTCCCTCTCTCTCTCTCAAAATAAATAAATAAACATTTTCTTTTCTTTTCTTTTTATTTATTTATTTTATTTGCTTATTTTTAATGTTATTTGTTTTTTTTTTGAGAGACAGAGAGAGACAGCATGAGCAGGTGAGCGGCAGAGAGAGAGGGAGACTCAGAATCGGAAGCAGGCTCCAGGCTCTGAGCTGTCAGCACAGAGCCTGACATGGGACTCGAACTCAGAGACCGTGAGATCATGACCTGAGCTGAAGTCAGGCACCCAACCGAATGAGCCATCCTGGCGCCCCAATAAATAAACATTTAAAAAAACACACACACACAATATTACGCACCCCCAAGGTCTATCCCTGTCCTCGTGACATTGCTTTCATTTTTTTTTTTTTGAGATTTTATTTTTAAGTAATCTCTACACCCAGTGTGGGGCTCAAAGTCACAATCCCGAGATTGAGTCATAGCTCTACCAACTGAACCCACCGGGTGACCTGACACGTGCATTTAAAAGCATTTTTTTCGTGTTTGTTTATTTTTGAGAGACAGAGTATGAGCGGGGGAGGGGCAGACAGAGACACACACACACACACAGAATCCGAAGCAGGCTCCAGGCTCCAAGCTGTCAGCACAGAGCCCGACTCGGGCCTAAAACTCACGAACCGTGAGCTCCTAAGCTGAGCCGAAGTCGGCCGCTTAACCGACGGAGCCACCCAGGTGTCCCCTGACACTTGCATTTAGAAGCAGTTGTTAACACACCAAAGAGATGACTTCAACAGGGGACAAGATACTGGGGCAATAATAAACGAAGCAAGAGTGCTGGAGACGGTGGGGGTGGGGGCGGCTTCAGCTCGGGACGGGAGGCGGCTCTGTGATGGGGGGGGATGGGCAGAGACCGGAAGAATGAAAAGGAAGAGTTGTAGTACGGGGGTGGCTCAGTCAGTTACACTTATTTTCTGTTTTTATTTATTTATTTATTTTTAATTTTTTAAATGTTTGTTTATTTTTGACAGAGAGAGAGAGAGAGCACACAGGGGAGGCACAGAGAGGGAGACACAGAATCGCAAGGAGGCTCCAGGCTCTGAGCTGTCAGCACAGAGCCTGACATGGGGCTAGAACTCATGAACCATGAGATCATGACCTGGGCCCAAGTCGGCTGCTTAACTGACCAAGCCACCCAGGTGCCTCTGTTTTTTATTTATTTTTGAGAGACAGAGAGAGACAGCACAAGCAGGGGAGGGGCAGAGAGAGAGGGAGACACAGAATCTGAAAACAGGCTCTGGGTTCTGAGCTGTCAGCACAGAGCCCGACACGGGGCTCAAACCCACGAACCATGAGATCATGACCTGAGCCGAAGCCAGACGCTTAACCGGCTGAGCCACCCGGGTGCCCCCAATGGGTTAAGCTTCTGACCTGAGTTGGAGCCGCGCATCAGGCTCTCTGCTGTCAGTGCTTCGGATTTTCTGTCTCCCTCTCTCTCTGCTCCTCCCCTCACTCTCAAAAATAAACAAACATAAAAAAAAAAAAAAAGGAACAGTTGTAGGAAAAGCATTCCAAGCACAGAGAAATGCAAGAGCCCTGGGGCAGGTGCAAGCCTGGCATGCTCAGGGAAGGTCACACGGGGGACGTGCAGGGAAAGCTTCTGGAAGGTCTTGAAGTGCTTCTCAAATTCTCTCCAGTGAAGAATCACTTCCCCCTCCCCCCAATCCATAAAATGCCATGGAAATTAATTTGTAGAAAAATGAAGTTGGAAAACACATGCATGCACGGGGCGCCTGGGGGGCTCAGTTGGTTGAGCGTCGGACTTAGGCTCAGGTCAGGATCTCACAGTTCATGGGTTTGAGCCCCACATCGGGCTCTGTGGTTATAGCTTGCTCAGAACCTGGAGGCTGTCTTCGGATTCTGTCTCTCCCTTTCTCTCTGTCCCTCCCCTGCTCGCACTGTCTTTCTCTCTCTCTCTCTCAAAAAATAAAACATAAAAAAAAAAAATAAAAAACCTTAAGAAAAACACATGCATGTGCCAGAAAGCAAGGAACGGCCGGCAGGATTGAGAGCATCAAAGGCCACAGGAGCCCCGCTGAAAGAAAGATAACCCCGAGAATAAAGCAAATATCCACGAATTCGCACCGATACAAATAAATGATCAAATACATGAAGGGATGAAGGACAAGAGGCAAACTTGACGTGCAGAAGAATTCCTGTCGTCCCCGGACACACGGCATCCTCTGGGAGAGGTTCAGCCGATGTTTTTGCAAGAAATACGTTGTGAAAACCGAGGAGAAAAGAGTAACTTTACCGCGGAGAAGCCTCGTGACCAACACACATGTCACCTGCTGACTGGGTGATCAGGGCCACCATCAACGGTCATAATTAGGCGGCTAGTCTGTCCTCTCCTGATATAATGCAACAAAAGTGGGACTTTGCTTCTGTGATCTTCCCTCTGCAAACCCATACATAACCCTAGCCTAACCGGGAGGAAAAGATCAGAAAAATTCCAATAGAGAGGCACCGTCTACACCCCTGACCGATACTCCTCAGGACTGACAAGGTCATCAGAGACGAGGAAAGCTCAGGACCAGCCCGGCCAGGAAGAGCCTAAGGTGACGAGCCAACCCAGTCTCACGTGGGATCCTGGATCCCAAAAAAAGGACATTGGGGGAAAAGCTGGAGAAATCTGAATAAAGCCTGTGCTTTCCTTAATGCTAATGTATCCAGATTCATTCACTAATTGTAACAAACGTCCCCTACTAGTCTGAGATGTTACTAGAAAGGGAAACAGTGTATATGTGTGTGCGCTGGGGGAGGGCGCAAATATGGAAACTATTTGCTTAATTTTTCTGTGCATTTAAAACTGTTCTAAAACTTGATTTTAAAAAGTTTAGGGGCGCCTGGGGGGCTCAGTCGGTTGAGCGTCCGGCTTCGGCTCAGGTCATGATCTCACGGTTTGTGGGTTCGAGCCCCGCATCAGGCTCTGTGCTGACAGCTAGCTCAGAGCCTGATGTGGGGCTCGAACCCACAAACCGTGAGATCTGACCTGAGCCGAAGTCGGAGGCTCAACCGACTGAGCCACCCAGGCGCCTCTAAATAAAAAACATTTAAAAAGAAACTTTAAAAGACATGCAAAATAGGAGCCCCAAATTACTCTATCAAGTTACTATAAAGTTTTTCTACTCTTACTGTTTTCTATAGTTTCCCATCTGGACAGCGGGTCAGCAGCTCCAGGCCGTCCTGGTCTGTGGCAGCCTTTGAGTAGTTCTAGAACAGGGGCTCCCATCCTCAGCTCTGTTGGTTTCTGGGGACAGATCATCCTGGGGGTAGGGGTGCCTGTGCATTGCAGGGTGATTAGCAGCATTCCTGCCCTCTCCACACGAGATGTCACCAGCAGCCGCCCCCCCCCCAACTGTGACAAGTAACCGTGTCTCCAGACACTGCCCAGTGTGCCCCAGCAGGTCAAATCACCTTCCCATCAAGACCCACACACGGGCGCGCACGCATGCAGGCCGCGAAGGCAAATCTGGAAACGTGGTCCAGAAAGCCCCATGCGTGTTTGTGAGTTTCAGGGCTGCCTGGAGGGGCCGGTATCTCCAAATCAGCCCTCCCGAGGCCGGGAGGGCTGTGGAAGCTTTGCTCACAAGGCCCAGCCTAGGGTGTGGCCTTGGGGCCGGAGAGAACCGAAAGGTTCAGAATGTGTTTGGCAGAGAGAGGTGACCGATCCATGGGGGCAGGAAGGGAAGGGAGGAGGGAGGGGCTTGGCTGGGAAGATGCACAGATTGTGACCGCCTTTCGCAACTGGGTAGCCGGTGGTGTCATGTGCTGAGATGGGAACGTGAGATGCGGGGCCGGGCTGGGCGCGGGAGGGGAGGCGATGAGTTTCGTGTCTCACAGGTGGAGTTTCAGGTCCCACAGGGCCTTGAGAGAGAGTGGAAATTCACGCGCTTGTCCGTATCGTGCTGAGTGATGCCCCAGGAGCCTGATCAAATGCACAGGATTCCCCGGAGGCCATGTCGGAAGAGCAGCCAGAGCCCCCGTCTCTCTCCATCGCTCTCTCCACCTGCACCCCTGCAGCAATCATGGCCGCTCTTCCGACATGGCCATGAGGGGAATCCTGGACGTTTGATGAGGCACCTGCGGCATCACTCATCATGATGTGTACAAGTTCATGAACTTCTGCCCTCCTTCCCAGCCCCTTCTCTCTCAGAGGGGGACCTGGGAGGCTCCGAGATGCGCAAACTGTGGTCTAGTCGGAGTCTGCAGTATTATTCAGTTCTCGCAGAGAATGAGCTTTCAAACCACCAAACGCCATGGAGGAGTCTTCAATGCTTAGGACTGAGTGGACGCTGATCTGAGAAAGCTCCAGATGGCACGATCCCAGCTCTAGGGCGTTCTGGGAGAGGTGAAACCGAGGACGCTCTAAAAGGATCGGGGATTGCCACCAGGTCCGTGGGGGCGGGAGGGGTGACGAGCTGGAGCTCAGGGGAGTTTCAGGGCAATGATAATGCTCCGTAGGTGACCCCAGTTGTGATTATGTGTCATGACACATTTGTCAAAACCCACAGTATGTACGACACCAGGAGTGGACCCTGGCTATGGACTCTGAGTGATGAGGTGTGTCAATGACATTCGTGCTGACAGTGAGGGAGGCTGTGCTTTGTGTACCGGAACTCCGTCTTTTCTGCTCAGCTTTGCCCTGAACTTCAAGCTGGTTTTTTTACACGATTTTTATTTTTAATTAATTAATTTCTTAGTTCATTTCTTGATTTTGGGAGAGACAGAGACAGCACAAGCGGGGGAGGGGCAGAGAGAGAGAGAGGGGGAGAGAGAGAGTCCCGAGCAGCGGGTGGGGACTGTCAGTGTGAGGGGACTGATGTGGGGCTCAGACTCACAAACCGTGAGATCGTGACCTGAGCCGAAATCAAGAGTTGGTTGCTTAATCGACGGAGCCACCCGTGCACCCCACCCCACCCCCGCCAAACTGTTTTTTAATATAGTCTGTAATACACACACAGACACAGAATGGGACACATGGACACATGCCAAACAAACACCCACTAAACCACGCTTGGACACTTACGAACACACCGGATGGATTGCACTTGTGAACACGGATATCTGTGCGTGTGCGCGCATGCGCACACACATTCATGCACGTGGTCCGTATTGATGTAGGTCAAGGGAGACAGACTATCTCAAAAATGCCTTCTATTTCACATGTCCTTGATGGGAAGAACTTTTCTGTCCGCTTCGTCTCTTTTTTTCCCCTCTTCTGGGAGGAGGTCTTTGGGCAGACAGAGCGAGGCAAGCATGAAGACCTCCGCGATTGCAGGGAGTGGGGGGTGGAGGGTGAAGTGGAGAGAGAAGGGGGCTCTGGCTGCTCTGCTGACGTGGGTGAAGCCTGTGAGGACTCAACCCAGATGGAGATTCTCTGTCATCCTCTAACTCATTGCTGTGCCCTCTGGTCCTTGCCAACCCTGAGGGCACAGGAAAAGGCCACACTGGAAAAAACAAGTCACATATAGACTTTGGGTCCCGTGACCCCACAGTCTGCCAAGACCTCGTGGCTCAGGAGCCCCTCAAGAGTCATCATGGCCAGGACCAGGGATGCCCGTGGGGGAAGGCAGGAATGGAAGTCCCCTGGAAAAATGAGACCCCGGCTGAGGACAGAGCCTGGAGAGGAAGAACACAGAGGGTGGGGGTTTCTAGAAGGTGGGGGTGCTCCCCAGTGTTCGGGGCCTGCTGGAGCGTCTGCGAGATAACTGAGCACTCAGTAGATACCAGGAACACAGTGCCCAACAACGGCCTTGAGGAAAGCAGTTTCGAGGGCGTGTGTGTGGGAGGTGCAGGGAGGGAGTCCAAGAAGATGCGGGGGGGGGGGGGAGGAGACTGCATCTAAAATCTTCCCTCTGAAGCCCCTGTGCATCTCCACCCGCCCTCCATGCGTCCTCCGCTGCTCCACGAAGCTGCTCCTCCCCACGACCCCATCCTCCCACCTCTGGGAGTCCTCCCTCTGTGCTCCTTTCCCACACCCTGTCTTTCCCTCCAACTCAGTCCCTGCCGTGGAGCTGCAGGGTGTGGGAGACGCCGGGCCGGTGCAGACCTGCCCCTGAGCTAAGACAAGGCCCCTCTTCAGCACCTCTGAGTCTCCTCTTGCGCGGCCCACCTTTGATTCTTTCCATGGGAAGGGAGCTCACTCCTGAGAGAAGTGGCCCCTGCCGGCTCTGGTGGCCCCAGACCTATTCTTCCAGCAGAATCAGGAATGCAGGAGGTCCTCACTTCCTGTTTGTAGAGTCTGTGTCACTGACCGCCCCCCTGACTCATGCCTCAACGTCCCTACCAAATGATATATATCCTAGATATGAAGCTAATGGCCAACGTGTGGCGTCACTTGTAGATGACAGGTTATCATTTCGGATACATGAATCAATCGAACAATCTCCTACGTGCCAGGAGCTGGGGGTTCAACCTGGATGAAGACAGACACAGTCTCTCTCCTCAGGGAGCTCATGTTCCAGCGGGAACACAAGACACGGGACAGCTAAAGACACAATTATTTAATTACAGCTGCGGTGAGGGCTCTGGGAGAGAAAGATGTAGGACGCGTTGTAGACAGGTCGTCCGTACAACGAGGTGGTCTTAATGAATGCTCAACACTCTTGTTGAACGTCTGTAACTAAGACTGGCCACGTGGAATTGCTAAGCAAGTCACAAGAACAAGTCCGCTGCTTAGGGGCAGAACCTTTCCACAAGGAGGTTCGCGCGTGGCACACAGCGGAAGTAATGGCTCCCGCTTGGCTGGCATCTGTTGGTCTCCACCCCTCCAGGGGGGCTCTGCCCACACTGAGTCAGGGCTTAGCCCCGTGCCTTATTTTGGCCAACGGGACAATAGGATATGTGACAGAACCAGAGCCTTGCAAAGCACTTACATAGTGGAGTAAAAGACGGGAGATCGCTGTGGGTCCTCAGGCATTACGAGGATAATGAGGGAAATTTATGAACAACCTTATGTCAATAAATCCGAGACCTTACGTGGCAAAGACAAATTCCTTGAAATGCAAACACTTACTTAGGAAGAAGTGGATAATCTAAATAGTCCTCTGTTTATACGTGGAATTCGAGGGGTGCCTGGGTGGCTCAGTTGGTTAAGTGCCCAACCCTTGGTTTCCGTTCAGGTCATGATCTCATGGTTTGTGAGTTCTAGCCCTGCTTCCGGCTCTGCACTGACAGAGTGGGGCCTGCTTGGGATTCTCTCTCTCCCTCTCTGTCCCCGCTTCCCCATCAATATAACTAAATAAAGATTAAGAAATAATAAAGATGGTTAGAAGAGCGATTTTTAAATACATACATACATACATAAAATTCATGATTAAAAACCTTCCCACAAAGAAGAGACGCCTGGGTGGTTCAGTCAGTTAAGTGTTTGACTCTTGATTTCAGCTCAGGTCAAGATCTCAGAAACCATGAGATCAAACCCTGTATCAGGCTCCTCTCTGACAGTGCACAGCCTGCTTAGAATTCTCTCCTTCTCTCTCTGCCCCTCCCCTGCTCATGTTCTCTCCCTCTCTCTCTCTCTCTCTCTCTTTCTCTCAAAATAAACTTAAAAAAAGAAAGCCTTCCCACAAAGGAAACTTCATGCCTAGAGATCTTCATTGGTGAATTCTACAAAAATATTAAAAAAACATAATATTGATTCTACACAAATTCTTCCAGAAAGTAGGAAGGCACATTCCTCAATTCATTCTACAAGGGTAGTATTATCCCTACCCCATAACCAGATAAGGACATTACAACAAAAGAAAACAACAAAATGGGGTGCCTGGGTGGCTCAGGACTTGATCTTAGCGTCATGAGCTCAAGCCCCACACTGGGTCCACACTGGGTGTGGAGCCTACTTAAAAAAAAAAAAAAGAAAGAAAGAAAAGAAAAGAAACCTACAGACCAATATGTTTCGTGACTGTGGACACAAACAATCCTTAACAAAATATTAGCAGAAGGAGTCCAGCAATTTATAAAAAGGGAAACACATCATGATCACATGGTGGTTTATTTAAGGAATGCAAGATCGAGTCAGCATTTGAAAATCAAATCAGTCTAATTTGCCACACCGAGATTAGAAAAGAAAAAATCAGATGAGAATCTTCATCTTAATAGATGTCGAAAACCCATTTGACAAAAGTCAAAGCAGATTCATGCTACTGAAAAAACCTCTCAGCAAACTAGGAAGAAAAGGAGATTTCCTCTATGTACTAAAAAGCACCTATGAGAACTTAGAGCTAAAACAATATACTTATTAGCAAATGCTGGGATGTTGTTCCCCAAAAGGGGGAACAAGGTGAAGGTGTCAGTTCTTACTGCCTCTGTTCAGCATTGTGTTGGAGGTCATAGCCAGTGGAATAAGGCAAGAAAAGGAATAACAAGTAAAATACAATCATCGACATAGAAAATCATAAAGAATAGACAAGAAGGCTACTAAACCTACTGTGAGTTTAGCAAAGTTGTATATATAAAATGAATTCTATCTCTATATACTAACAATAGACAATTGGAAAAATGAAAATTTGAAAAATCACTACTATTTTCAGTAGCATCAAAACCAAGAAATACTGAGAGATAAATTTAACATAAGACCCGTCTGTTAGAAACTAGAAAGTACTATTTAGAGAAATCAAAGAAAGCCAAAATAAACATAGAAATATACTACATTCATGGGTTAGAAGATTCAATACTGGTAACATGTCATTTCTCCCTAAAAGAATCCATAGATTAAGTGCAATCCCAATCAAAATTTCAGTAGAGTTTTTTTGTTTTTGTTTTTGTAGAGGTCACTGAGCTGATTCTAAAATTGCAGAATTGTAAAAGACCTAGAACAGCCTAAGCAATTTGAAAAAGAAGGAGGGGAGCCTGGGTGGCTCAGGTGGTTAAACATCAGACTCTTCAGCTCAGGTCATGATCTCATGGTTTGTAGGTTCAAGCCCCATGTTGGGTTCTGCATTGATACAGTCTGCTTGGGATTCTCTCTTCCTCTCTCTCTGCCCCACCCCTGTTCTCTCTCTCTCAAAATAAATAAACTTTAAAAATATTTTTAGAAAAGAAAAAGAATGAAATTGCAGGACTTAAGTTACCTGATCTCAAGACATAAAGCTGTAGGTATGAGGTAAACATATATGTCAGTGGAATAAAGGGCCCATAAACACAGACCCACACATATATAATCAGTTGCTCTTGAGAAAGCTGTCAAGGTAACTCAATGAGAAAAGGACAGTCTTTTTGACAAATTGTATGGAAACAATGATGCATCTATATGCAAATATATATAAATACATAAACCTTGAACCTTACCGCTCATCATATTTAAAAAATAACTCAAAATAGGGGCACCTGGGTGGCTCAGTTGGTTAACCGTCTTACTTTGGCTCAGGTCACAATCTCATGGTCCATGAGTTCAAGCCCCGAGTCGGGCTCTGTGTTGACAGCTCAGAGCCTGAAGCCTGCTTCCGATTCTGTGACTCCCTTTCTCCCTGGCCCTCCCCCACTCATGCTATGTCTCATTTTCTCTTAAAAATAAACATTAAAAGTTTGGGGCACGTGGGTGGCTCAGTCGATTAGGCGTCCAGCTTCGGCTCGGTCATGATCTCACAGTTTGTGGGTTCGAGCCCCGCATCGGGCTCTGTGCTGACCGCTCAGAGCCTGGAGCCTGCTTCAGATTCTGTGACTCCTTCTCCGTCTGACCCTCCCCTGCTCCCGCTGTCTCTCTCTGTCTCTCAAAAAGAAATTTAAAAAATTAAAAGCATTAAAAATTAAAAATAAATTATTAAATATTAAAATATTTATTGGAATAACAAATAAAAATAAAATAACTGCAACAGCACTGACAAGGGGCATCATATCTTCGTGAATGCGGGGAATGCCCTAAACAGGGGGGGGGCAAAGCATGTGGCTCAATGCTTTTTCTTTGTACGGCCCGCAAGCTAAGAATGATTTTGACATTTTAAGATCATTTTTATTTTTTAAATTATTTTTTTGTTATTTTTGAAAGAGGGAGAGAGTGTGCATGTGAGCAGGGAAGGTGAGAGAGAGGGAGACAGAGGGTCTGGCGCTCTCTGTATTGACGGCAGAGAATCCCACATGGGGCTCCAACTCAGGAACCGCACCATCATGACCTGGGCTGAAGTCGGACGCTTAACCGACTGAGCCACCCAGGTGCCCCTCTTCACTTTAAAATGATTTTTAAAAATCGGGGTGTCCCTGGGTGGCTCAGTCCGTTGAACGACCGACTCTTGATTTCAGCTCAGGTCATGATCTCACGGTTTGTGAGACCAAGCCCTACATCGGGCTCTGTGCTGACAGTGTGGCGTCTGCTTGGGACTCTCTCGAGCTCTCCTCTCCTTCTGTGAATCCTCCCTCATTCACCCTCTCTTTTTCTTTCTCTCTCTTTCTCTCAAAATCAATAAACTTTAGAATGATGTTTAAGGGGAGCCTGGGTGCCTCAGTCGGTTAAACCCTTCGACTTCGGCTTAGGTCAGGAACTTGCGGTTCGCGAGTTCAAGCCCCACATCAGGTTCGGGGCTCACAGCTCAGAGCCCAGAGCCTGCTTCTGATTCTGTGTCTCCCTCTCTCCCTCTGTTCCTTCCCTGCTCGGATTCGGTCTCTCACTCTCTCTCAAAAATAAATAAACATTAAAAAAATAATAAAAGAAAATAATAAAATGATTTTTAAAAATCAAAAGAAGAATATTTGACAATACCTGAAAATTATATGAAACTCAAAATTCCATGTGTCCATAAATAAAGTTCCATGGGAGCACAGCCACGCCCACTGACTTACATGTAAACAGGCGCCTGGCTGGCTCCGTTGGGGGGAACATGTGACTATTGATCTCTGGAATGTGAGTTGGAGCTCGATGTTGAGTGTATGGGCTACTTAAATCTCAAAACAAAACAAACGAAAGAAAGAAAAAGAGAAAGAAAGAGAGAGAGGCAGAAAGAAAAAGAAAGAAAGAAAGAAAGAAAGAAAGAAAGGGAAAAAGTTAACACACTAGTGTTAGACAGGTCATGAACTCAGAACCTCTACTTAGAGTTTCAGCTCTGGGCTTCTTATTTAAAAAGTCAGACCACTGGAACACCTGGGTGGCTCAGTCAGCTGAGCATCTGACTTTTGATTTTGGCTCAGGTCATCATCTCGCGGTTCGTGGGTTTGAGCCCCATGTTGGGCTCCACCCTGAAAGTATAGAACCTGCTTGAATTTCTCTCTCTCTCCCTCCCTGTCTCTCTGCTCTTCCCCTGTTCTCTCTCTCTCAAGAATGAATAAATAATTTTTTTAAAAGACCATTGACCAAGTCATTTCATCATCCTGTGCCTCAGTTTACTAATAAAGCAAAGAGCAAAGTAGGATTGTTGCACACAGTAAATCAAAAAGTAAATAGGGGCTGCTGGGTGGCTCAGTCGGTTAAGCCTCCAACTTCGGCTCAGGTCAGATCTCACGTTCGTGGGTTCGAGCCCCGCGTCAGGCTCTGTGCTGACAGCTAGCTCAGAGCCTGGAGCCTGCTTCTGGTTCTGTGTCTCCTTCTCTCTCTGCCCCCCCCCCCATGCTCTGTCTCTCTCTGTATCAAAAATAAATAAAACATTAAAAAAAAGTAAATATGAAACACTTAGATTATCAAAAATAAATAAAACATTAAAAAAAAGTAAATATGAAACACTTAGAATGGAACACGGCACAATAATATCACTCCATGAATGTGAGGGAGTCCGTTTTCAATTGCATCTATAGATATTTTTAATTTTCCATCCTGCCTGGTGTTAAGTGTTCTAGGAAGCAAGGCTTTGCACCCATTCCCAGGGTTTTACTTCCTCCAGGGCAACCTGTCAAGAACGCATCAAGAACTATAACAAAACCAGTATTTTGGGTCAAGTATTTCCACTTCTGAGATGTTTTTCTAAGAACACACGCAGAGAAACAATAACTAGGTGCTCATTCACTTACTTCTTCCCTATTGAACTGGGAGAAGCAGAAAGAGCTCATCACAGAGGCACAGAGATGAACAAATGCGGATATTCATCCCAATTTCCTGTAAAACTGTGAAAAGTGGCAACCACCCTAATGGCCCAGCAGGAAAGACCAGGTTAAAGAACTATGCAGCCATGGGGGGAGGGGAGCGGGGCAGGGGAGAGGGGGAGGGGTCCTGCTTTAAAAGAACATTTAACAAGGTATCTTCTGGGGCTTTAAAAAGTAACAAAATAACAATATGTTGAGCCTATAAAAGGCTCAAATAACAGAACCCCGCCCCCCCTTAGACTCTCATCCTGCCACTTCTTCCTGAGAGGAAGTCACTGTCAATCGTCTGGAAGAGACTTCCAGGGTGTCCAATGCGCGGACATACTTGTGCACATTCATGTCCTCTAACATCAGTGCAG
>PISW01008981.1:58631-66687 GCA_004023785.1 Mungos mungo
TGGCCAGAAACATGTAAAGCAAACCTTCTTGTAAGTCTGGCTCCCTCAGTCTCTCCTGCTCCCACTCCTCTGGGTCAGCTCCTGTGAGCCGCAGGGTAGAGCCCCTGACCCAGAACCCAGGCCCTCACGGGAACCCCAAGATTTCTTAGCATTACTGTGCCTTAATCTCTAGAACCAGGGAAACGTAGCCTGAACAGCCCAAGAAGCCCCACTGAAAGCCCCACTACTAACTCAGTTAAATGATTAATGATTTTTCTAGAGATTTCCAATGCTTTCTCTTTTTGGCACACAGTGGAGCTGCTCTTTCCTGCCCGCTCATGGTTGAGTAAGGCCATGTGACTCATTCTGGCCAATGAGCAGTGAGCGGAAATGTGTCATTTCCCAGCCAGAGTATTTAATTGCTGTGCAGGCCCCTCAGAGATTTCTCTCCTCTGCCACGGTGATCTGACACATCCCAGACAGTGGCTGCTTCATCACGTGGGGTGAGGGGTGAGGCACATGGCTAAGAAGCCCTAGATGATCTGAAATAGACACAACTTGAGAGCAAAAAATTAATCTTGTACGGTTTTAGGCCCCCAAGACTCTGGGGTCATAGTTTACAGCAGCATAATCTAATTATCCTGACTGATACCCCACCCACATCATGGTAGGGTCCAGCCAAGGGCTCTTTAGTAGTTTGGTAGGGCTTCCATCATGAAGGATCACAGACTGGGTGGCTAAACAACAGAAGTTTATTGTCTCACAGTTCTGGAGGCTAGAAGTCAGAGATCAAGTTAACAGAGTTGGTTCTTCTGGGGGCTGCGAGGGGGCATCTCTTCAATGCCACTTTTCTAGCTTCTGGTGGACTCAGGGATTCCTTGGCTTTGTAGTTGATGCTCCCTGTGTTTTCACATTGTCTTCCCTCTATATACCTGTCCTAGTGTCCAAATTTCCCCATTTTATAAGGATGCTAGTTGTGATTGATTAATTTTGGCTTAATTACCTCTTTAAAAACCTTATCTCCAAATACAATCACATTCTGTTGCCCTGAGGGTTAGGATTTCAACATATACATTTGGGAGGGGGCACAGCTCAGCCCACAGCAGGCTCCATTCCAACTTCAAGGTGCCAGGGGTCCCATCCTGCCCAGGATCGGTGAGAAAAAGTGGGAAAGATTGAGGCCAGTCTAAGTTGGTGAGGCTTGAGGCATCTTAGGTTCTAGAATCATGGGGTTCCTTCTAGGTCTATGAAGGACTACTTTCCTGAGGATTAAGCGCTGCCCCAGGACTGCAGCCTTAAATGAAAATCTCAGCAAGACTACCTCCTGAGGAAATAGCATTGGGTAGTGAGTAAGCTTATGAATATGACTCCTGGTTCCATCTCTTAACAACTGTGTAACTTAACCCCTCATGAGCTTAATGGGATGATAACAATACGCCCTCTGTAGAGCTACTGTAGGAATTCAGAGAGAACATGCATGCATCAATGCAAGGCCTGATATACAGCAATTTCCCCATAAACTCGTTGTTATTATTATTGCTACTGATGGAGGTCATTTGTGCTTAAAGGGAAGGGGGAAATTACATGGCTTCAGGGTGGGGGGCAAGATTCCTACAGAGTGGGAGACATCTGAAGCATCTTTCATTTATCTCCAGAACTTGGGTTCATTCGATAAGCATTTATTGAGCAGCTACTATGAGCCAGGAGCTCTTCTATGGAAAGTTTCTCCGATGATGGAACCTCTATGCAAGCATGTCTCATTCAGACAGATATAAACAACTAAATAAACAAGTAAAACAATGGTGGCTAGAGATCGTGATTTAAAAGCAAGGAAACAGGGGGTACCTGGATGGTTCAGTTGGTTAAGTGTCTGACTTCAGCCCAGGTTATGATCTCATGGTTCATGAGTTTGAGCCCTGCATTGGGCTCTGTGCTGACAGCTCAGAGCCTGGAGATGCTTCTGATTCTGTGTCTCCCTCTCTCTCTGCCCCTCCCCTGCTCGTGCTTTCTCTCTCTCAAAAATAAATAAACATTAAAAAAATTAAAAATAAAAGCAAGGAACTAGGTGGGTGGGGGTATGAAAGTTACTTTAGGCAGTAGCTTCAGACAGTCTGAAAGTAAGGAGCAGAGGGATTCGAGGCAGGAGAGTTTGAGATAAAGAAAGAATGCTGGTGTAATTGGAACAGCATGGGTGAGGGTGGAGAGGAAGATCATTAGGATAGAGATGTCGACAAGGGGCAAACTTGCACTGGATCTTCAGTTTAAGGTTCCTCTCAAAACCCAGAGATTTGCTGAGAGCAGGGAGGTGCGGGCTTGAATGGGAAGGCAGAGAGGGGGGCCTTATCAGCACCTGGGACAGCTCTCTCGCTGTCCATGGTGCTGACACCCTGAGCCCAGGTTCCCAGAAGAGAGAAGTTATTGATTCAACAATGCGGACAGGAGATGAAGTTCCCTACCCTTGAGGGGCTGGTGTTCCTGATATGAATAGTCAGAATGTCAAGAATGACTAATTATTGAGGGTCTCCTATTGGCTCAGCCTATGAGCTTGGGAAGAATAATGCCCGCCTCCTCCAAATATGCCTACATCCTAGTCCCCAGAACCTGTGAAAGTCCCCCTACCTGGCAAAAGGGACTCTGCAGAAGTGATTACCCTGAGGATCTTGAGATGATCCTGGATTACCCACGTGGACCTAACGTCGTCACAAGGGTCTCTACAGGAGGGAGGCAGGAAGGTCAGAGCCAGGGAAGGAGATGGAGGACGGAAGCAGAGGTCAGTGCGATGAATGAGTGAGAAAGATGCAGCCGGCCACCTCTGGCTTCGAGGGGGAGAATGTGGCCACGAGCCAAGGAGTGCAGGTGCCTCCAGGAGATGGAAAGGCAAGAACGCAGATTCTCCTCTAGGGCCTCCAGAAGCAACGCAGCCCTGCAGACACCTCGCTTTTAGCTCAGAGAGATCCATTTCAAACTTCTGAACTCCAGAACCATAAAGTGATAAACGTGTGTGGTTTCCAGCACCAAGTTTGTGGTGATTGGTTACAGGAGCAGGAGGAAAATCATATGTGAGCCAAAGCCCAGGAAAGACAGCCCGCGCCTTCACATAATCCAGGAATCGGAACAACGGGGAATTTGACTCCCTGACTGATGGTCTGTGTCCCCTGCTTCAATTTGTATGAAGTGCTGACCCCCAATGAAATATCATCAGATGGGGCCTCTGGGAGGTCATGAGGGTGGAGTCCTCATGAGTGGGATCAGCGAGTGCCCTTATAAGAGAAACCCCAGAGAGATCACTCACCCTCTCTCTGCCAAGTGAGGGTACAATAGGAAGTCGGCAGCCTGCAACCCAGAAAAGGCCTTCCCCAGAACCCAGCTATGTTGGCACCTTGATCTTTGACTTCAAAGACTCCAGAGCTGAGAAATAAAGGTCTGTGTTGAGGGCCCCCAGCCTGTGTACTTTGTTATGGCGGCCGCGGCAAAGCAATATACCTGGGGACTGTGGGGAGCCCCAGCCCATTTCCAGCTCACCCTGGGTCCGCCTAGAAGAGGAGTGCTCTCCAAACCGACAGAGTCAATGTTCGGATGCTCGGCCCACCCCAGCTGGTTCTGGGACACTTCAAGGCGGGGAGGGGGGCTTCAGATAAGCATCTAGAGATAACACATACATGAGCCCCGGGCTGTTCCTGCTCAGCACAGCCTCTCCCTGGACAACGTCCTCCATCCCCATGTCATCATCTCCACCACTGCCCTGGTGCTTCCAGACAGGTCCCAGGACAAATCTCTCTTGAGTTCCCAACCCAGATGTCCAGAGCCCCCACCAGCTCCCTCCGAATGGTCCCTCAAGCTCCTCACACTGAGCGTGGCCCAAACAGCCCAGCATCACCCCCTGCTCCCGCTCCTTTGCCCACATCCCGTCTCTGCAGAGGCTCCTCCCTGGTCAGGTATGCCAAGGTGCCCTTGTCTTCCTTGGCGTCCCCTGCCCCGTGCCCTCCCAGTGCGCATCAAACTCTGGATTCTGGCAAAATTTCTTGCAAATGTCTCTTGGACATCGTCCCCTCCTTACCCTCCCTGTGTCCGCTGCCACAACCATCTCTCCTCGGTCCCCTGTGAGCCATCCCCTCCTGGATCTGTTTCCAGAACCTTCCAAGGCTGGTGCACTGCTGGTGGGAAGGTCAAGTGATATAGCCACTGTGAAGAAGAGCGTGGTAGTTCCTCAAAAAGTTAAACCAAGCAAGACCATATGACTCAGCAACTCCACTTCTGGGCTCTCGCCCCGAGGAAGTGAAAGCAGGGACTCCTAACCGGCTGTGTATGCTCGTGTTCATAGCGCCATTGTTTAAAGCGGCCAGGAGTGTCCACAGACCGATAAACAAATAAACAAAATGTGGTCCATCCATACAATGGGGTAGCATTCAGTCTGAAAAAGGAAGGACACTCTGATGCCTGCTGCGTGGATGAAACTTGAAGGCGTCATACTTAGCAAAATAAGCCAGTCACCCCAAAGGACAAATATGATCTGATTTCATTTATATGGGGTCCCTAGAGGAGTCAAATCCATAGGGACAGAAAGTAGATGGTGGGTGCTGGGCGGGGGTGGGTGGTTAGTGTTTAATTGGGGTGTAGTTTGGGTTTCAGGTGAGAAAGTTCTGGAGGTGGACGGTGGGCATGGCTACACCACGGTTGAGGGTATTTAGTGCAACTGAATTTTGCACTTACTGGCATGTGGTACAGACAGTGACTAGGAGCCCCAAGAGGCTTCAGCGCACAGTAGGGGTGCTGGCTGGGAGCCTCGTGGGCCTGGGCTCAGGCCCAGGCTAGAGTCCAGCAGTGACACCTGATGAGGCACATACCACCACCATCCCCGCTTCACAGGTGGGGCAGGTGAGGCTCCGAGTTTCAGTAACGAGCCTGAGGCCACCAGTGAGACACAAGGCTAGCGATTTATACCAGGCGGTCTGGCTCCGCAGTCTAGACCCCAAGACAGTGACTGAGAACCCCTGGGGACAGGTGTCGGCACGCTGTCAGGATGGGCTCATTCTGTGCGGCCTCAGCTGAACACACAGTGGGGTCAATGCCTGGGAGCCTCTGAAAGTTCTTGAGCTCTGTGCACGCGTGTGTGCCCGTGTGTGCGCCCGTGTGCCCTGTGCACACGTGTGTGCCCGTGTGTGCACACGTGTGTGCCCCCACAGCGTCCTCTGGGAACCAGGCCCTACAGTGCACGCAGCAGGAATACACAGGACACACAAAGCATCTGCAAACAGTAGGACCAACCAAGGACAGAGGGAAAATAAGGGGTACCAGGGTGGGCACCCGAGAACATTGGTAATCCCCAGGGGGTGCCCGTGGCATTTAGAGGTCCTGTGGTCTGAAGCCTGCACAGAGGGGGACTACGGGTGAGTACTCAGGGCGGGGAGCTGGGCATGGCGGGGGGGGGGGGGGCCGGTGACAAGCCCAGGGCTGTCTTGGCCCCAGCTCCAGCCATCCCAGTCACAGAAGGTGGGGCAAGGTGCCCCCTGCACCCAAAGATGACATGAGGCCACTTCCAAGAGGGGAGGGTTTATTGGAGTAACTGACTGACGGTCCTCAGTGCAGTGTTGTCCCTCCCCCTGGGGGCAGGGCAGTCCAGTGTGTGCGCCCTGGGCGCTGGAGTCAAGGGGGCCCAGGAGTGTCGCAGCATAGCAGCAGGCAGAGAGAGGATGAGCCACCCCCACAGGGCTCGCCCCTAGCCCAGCCCCAGAGGGGGGGACCCTCCCGAGGTCCTCAGGCATCCACAGCGGGGCTGGGGGGGTCCGGGGGCGGGCAGCGCCGGTGCCGGAGAATTGACTTCTCCTCCTCCTGAGGGGACAGGAGTGCCACACACACGTATCAACACGTATCGCACAGCTTGGGACGCTGGTGCACGCCACTCGGCGTGCGTCAGCCATGTCACCCCACCTCGGGGAGGGCCCGGGCCACTGCTCTCACCATCTCGGAGGCAGTGCTGGGGCTTGCGCCCTCGGGGGAGCCCCCTTCGTCCCTCGAGCAGTCGGGCCCTGCGTCTTCCTCATACTCCGTCAGGCAATCTGACTCCTCTCCTGGAATCAGGGAGCAGGGTGAGGTGTGGGGCCAGGGGCCCACCAATCCCAGGCCCCGCCCCGCCCTCCTGGGGGTGCCCTTGGCCCCTCACCATCGGCACAGCCATCAGAAACGTAGCTTGTGGGAGGCTCAATCCGGGACACGATCTCCGCCAAGTCGGTGAAGCCAGAGCTGGGGAAAGCCAGCACCTGGGGAGCACAGGCGCAGGCGCAGGTGAGGGCCTCGGGGGCTCTGCGGGGTCCTCGAGCCTCAGGGTGTGGTGTTTTGGGGGGGCCCAGAGACCCTGGGGGGGGGTCCTCTGGCCCAAGGGTCTCAGCTAAATCCAAGGAGGTCTGCAGTCATCTGAGAGAGGTTGGGGGGGTCTATTTCTAAGAGTGGGCCCACCGGGGTAGGTCAGGGGCTTACGTCCGCACGGCGGCTCTCATTGAGGTCGGCAGACCGCCGGTCCGTGAGCATCTTCTCAATGATGTCGCCCCTGCTCCAGCCCCCAAACACAGCCTTCCCGTACTGGTAGCCCACATCCTGCAGGAGGCGAGAAGGCTGAGGCCGTGCCCGCGCACCCCACTCCCCTGGTGGTTTTCTCTGCCTCACCTTCCCTCCATGCTGCGGACCTTTCCTTGGCCCCTCAACAGGCTGATAATCTGGGGGAGCAGGCATGAGACTAAACCTGTTTCAGAGCCAGCCTTAGGTAGCACGCTTGTCCCCGCCTTTCTCATCCTGCGCCCCCGTCAGACATTACCAATCGCTCTCTCTACAGTCTTTCCCACTCAGCCCCGTACAGCGTGCCAAGTACCAAACGGCCTGAGGTGATGGTGTGTAAGCTTATTTCAAGGTCTGCAAAAATGCAGTATATCTATAGATAGCACCATCCCCGGGGCCCATGACAGACATCACCAATCCATCGTGGAGCACTTTCCTAGTGAGCCCAGAAAGAAGGGGGGCGTCGGTGGCCTGTGACGCATTAGCTGCTCCACACCTCTCCCGCGCTGTGGCACACATTACACGCTGACCACTGTTCCCATTCCCACCGATGCAGAAAACGGCTTTAGAAATCTCTAGACACTGCTCCGGCAGTGCAGCTGGTACATGATGGGAAACCTAGTTCCTTATGCGGCACACGTGCAGCCACGGTCCCTTGCCACATGCACAGCAGACATCACAAATCAATGACCGTTCTGGTCCTCACGGACCCCGTTTGGGAACGGAGCCCTAGAGTCCTTCCCCTCGTGCTGCTCTGGGCTCTGAGTAGGAAAGCCCTGTCGGCCCACCACACCGGCGCCCAGCCGCTCCCCCCGCTCACGTAGATCTGGTCGAACTTCCCGAAGTCCATGGTCTTGAAGCAGTCGATGGGCGGGCGCAGGTACTCGCAGTAGGAGCTGGACTTGACGACCTCCAGCTGCCGCACGCAGGACACGTAGGCCAGGCGAGACTGGATCTCTGCCATGTCTGGAACCTTGATCTTGTCTGTCCAGGGGTTTAGCCGCTTCCACAGCAGCCACCAGCCAGACAGGCTGTCCCCGTAGGTACTGAGGTCCGTCTCATCCTGACTCCCCACATCAATGGCGATGACCGTCTTGGCACCCATGCTGCGGGCGATGTCCGCTGTGGGGCCGGGGACGGTCAGCAGGCGGGTCCCCACCAGAGCCCGGGGCAGGGAAGCTCAACCCAGTCCCACAAACACCGCCTCACAAAAGGTCACACACACAAAACCACTCAAACGGCAAGCCGGTATCCAAAGGGCGTGGGCACCAACGCCCATGGCGTTGAAGAGGTGGGGTTCAGACGGTGGAGCTTTTAGGCAGAGAGACGTCGCTTGGAAAAAAAGACATGAAGTCAGACATGTGGGGGACAGAGGTGCAGAGGGAGGGATGTGGAGAGACAGGGTTGTGAAGACAGACATAGAGACGCGTGAAAGTCAAGCCACAAGGGAGAGAAAGGAAGCAAAGCAGAGACAGCAACAGAAGTTTTTGGAGGAGAAAGAGATATCAGAGACACGGAAGGCGAGAGA
>PISW01008982.1:0-66726 GCA_004023785.1 Mungos mungo
TGCTGCTTCCTGGGGATGGGTGACGTGGCCCGATGCCCGTGGCGCAGCCTCCCAGCCCCAGCGGCAGAGCACGCGGAGCAGATGGAGGCCCCGGGACACCCCGCCGGTGAGAGGGTGCACGGCAGGCGGCCTGGAGAGGACACGGGCCCGAGGAGCTGAACGACTCTGGAAAAGCTGCTTCGTGCTTCTCTCCGGCAGCTGTTCATTAACCTGACTGTTTAAAGGAGCCGAAGCTCTTGGGTCTGCGGTGATGGCTCTTAAACTTCTTCTTTGATGAGCCCACCTGCCTCTGGGACATGGACAAGGGGTTGCAGTTAGTGAGCCATCCCCGCCCAAGACGACGGGACCGTGTGAGGGGCGCCCCCGAGTCTGGCCAGCTGTCCACCCGCAGCCCTGCCACAGGCCCAGAGATCCCCGCGAGCCCCGGATCTGCTGCGGCCCCGCCCCTGCTCAGCTGCTGAGGGGGCAGAACCTGGGCGCCAGTAACCAGCCCCTCCCGCCTGCACGCCCCCCTCGGACGCTCTGCAGAGGAAGCTGCCACTCACCTTCCCGCGCTTGAGGACCAGCTCCCGGGCCCCTCGCGCCCCTTCTCCGCCCCCGGGGCCCGGCTCTGTCGGGCACCTGGGCTCCTCGTCCTCCCCCTCTGTCAGAAAGTCCTCGGGGCGGTCCCCATGCTCCAGGTCCTTCCTGGTGAACAGCTCGGCTGAGAGGGACGGAGGGATGGGCAGTTTCAGGTTCGGGTGCCCATCTGCGCAGGGCCGAGGGGGAGCACACAGGGTAGGGGGGAGGAGGCCCGAGCCTGCCTGCTGCAGACCGGACCCCCAGGGACGGTCCCACTCACGCGGGTACAGGTCTGTCATGCTGTCCTCACTGTCACTTGCAGCTGCGCCCTCCTCACTGGACGAGGGTTCCCAGAAGGCTTGTCCCCGGCGAGGTGGCCCGGCGCCGCACAGCTGGTCTCCCCTCCCCCTCCTCCTGTGCCGGAGGCTGACAGGAACGTACTCCACACCCTGCTCCTGACACTTCTCATCTGGGGGACAGGCCAGCACGCTGTGTCTGCCCCCCCGGCGGCCTCCGGAGCAGAGACCAGCTCCACCGGGGGCCCCGCACCCCACTCTGTTGGGTAAAATGTGGCAGTGGCAGGAAGTGCCAGGGGGCACGGGCCGAGGGGTGAGAAGGCACGGGGCTGCGCCAGGCCCCCACCCCGGGTGGGAGCTGCAGCTCGGCCCTTGCTCACCCTGCTCAGAGCAGGGATGAGGCCTCTGGCGTACGGAGGCCTTGGGGAGGTTGTGCGTGCAGCGTGGTGGATCCAGACCAAACCCTGATGAGTGGGGTGGCACCAGGGGGCCTGGCTGAAGGGGGCCCCCTGTGGGCAGGGCTCTCCTGTCCGGTGCAGCCCCCTCAGGGGCGAGGGGGAGGGGGCCCGGGGTCCCTGAGGTCACCGCCTGCTGCTGCCCACCGCCAGGGTCTCATCCTCCTGCCTCATCTCTGCCGCTCACTCCCCGGGGCCCCACGCGGTCTTGTGGCCACTGGACCCTGCACCTGGTGTCTCCGCTAAGCACCCTGGCCACATCCCCTCGCTGCCAGCCTCTGGCTCCTTCCGGCCACTTGTTCTGTGAGCCATGCACTCCGGCCTCAGGAGGACTCTCTTACTGGGAAAACTCAGTCCCCACCTTCCCGCCCACACTGAGCAGCCCTCTGGCCCTGCGCCTAGGCGGGGGTCCCTGGTGTCCTGCACTTGTGCCCTTGGGCGAAGACCGGACCTCCGGAGTTCTCTCCCTCCCCTCGCCTATCCTTCCATCCCCAAACGCGCCTGGCTCGGCCCCACCTGGCCCTCCAGGACCATTCGAGCAGAGTCCACCACCTCCTCCTGGAAACCTCCGTCCAGACACCACCCCACCTGGCGCTGCTCGCCCTCCTGGGACGGAAGCGCCACCTGGTGTCAGGGGTGTGCGTCATCTGAGCGCCAGCCCAGGTCTTCAACAGCCACCGTCCCTGACCCGCGCTGAGGAGACTGTTCCATTTTCCCACAAAGCCTGTGCATCAGATCCGCTCTCCCAGAGCACCCAGGCCTCGAGCCGGGAATCTGGGAGTCCCTGCCGACTTCTCCCTCTCCCGCCTGCCCTCACCTACTGATTGTACCCACAGAACAGGTGCAACCTGCCCACCCCTTCCTGCCCTGGCAGCCCGGCCACCGTCACCTTCAGCTGGCTACACAGCCGCTGCGGGTCCCCCGTGTCCCCTCCTTCCTACCCCGCCCTGTCCCCGAGAGCCACATTGACCCTGACACACACCGTGGCCGTGCCAGTCCCTGCTTCCGTCCTTTGCATGCGTCCCCACTTCACGTGGTCCTGTCCCCACCTGCCTTGCTGACCCCACCTTGCATGGCGGCAGGGTGGCTGTCCTTCAGGACCTCCCACAGCCAGGTGTGTCTGTGCCTCTAACCTAGCCGGAATCCTTCCTGTGATGGGAGCACTCTTGCCTCTACTCCCTCTGTCCCTAAAGTCTCGGTCCAGAAACCCAGCCTCCCTAGGGCCTCTTGTGTGAGGTGGGCCTCCTGGCGGCCCTTGGCACACGTCCTTCCCAGCACTCGCTGGCCTGCAGTTACGGGGGGCCCGCTGCCTGCTTCACACCGGACTCCGCCACCCCCCTCCCCCGGGCTGGGCCCGGTGCATCACCAGCTACTGCCAAAGGGTGACCGAGACACCACTGCTGCCTCCGAGGGCACTCTTCCTGGGGAAGGGCAGGCATGCACCCAAAATACCTGCTAACTGAGGCAGGCTGGGTCGGCCCACGGTACTTACATTCCCGCAAAGCTCTCCGGTACCGCCGGCCCTGGGTGTGCCTCAGCACGTGCTCGGGGGCCTTGTTGATGTGCCGCAGGGTGAGTCTGCAGAACAGCTGGTGCCTAGGGGACAGGCAGACCCTGGCTGGCAGGGACGCTCACGAGGACCTGGACCAGGGGCTCTACAACCACGGCTGCATCTTGCAATCATCCCCAGAGTCTGACAAAAGAAGTCTCCGGAGCCGACTGGGCGTCAAGGTTCTAAAAAGCTAGACAGCAAGTCCACTCGCAAGCGGGGTGGAGAACCAGTGCCCCGGGCGGATCGTGACGTCCCCAAGTTTATCTGGAACACCAGCCTGGTCCCCAGCACCCGCTCCTGCACACGGGAGTGCACGCGGAAGACCCGGCCTGGCAAAGGGCCAGATGAACGAGGGCATCCCCCGGCCCCTCCCTTACAACCGCCGCCTCGACCGTGGCACACGCTCAGCCACACCAAAGTGCTCCCTAAATACGCGGAACCGGCCGCATTCAGCAGCTCGGGGGGAGGGGGGGCCGAGCCTCAGCTTTACAGCAAGCAAACGCGCAGCACGCAGGGCGCTCACCTGCGAGTCTAGCCTCCAGCCCGGCACCTACCTACGAAGGTCGGCGCCGGGCCCTCCAGGAGCGCGCGGCCCGTGGGGAGGGGTCGGGGTTCCGAATCCACTTCTCGGCAGCCGCTAGACTCAGCGCCGGCACCTGTCTCCACTCGGGGCCCCTCCCGCAGTACCCGGCCCGCGCCCCCCTCCCCACGTACGGGTTCTTGGTGCTGGGCACGATGTGCGGCTCGAACTCCGCGTAGTCGAAGGCCGGGGAGGCGCGGACCAGCCGCCGGTACTTCCTGCCGCGGGTGTAGACCTGGAGCTCGGGCAGGCGGCAGGGCAGCTCGTGGCCGGTGAGAGCGCATTTCACCTGCGGGCGGGACGGCGGCCGAGGGGGTGAGGGGGGGCGGGGGCGGCCCTCGCAGGCCCGCGCCTCCCGCTCCGGCCCCGCGGACCTTGCCGGCGCCGGGCTCCAGCCGCAGACTCGGGTGCTCGCGCAGGAAGGCCAGCACCTCGGCCGGCGGCTCGCCCATGGCCCGGCCGCCCTCGCAGCCGGGAGCCGGCGCCGCTCGCACCGCGTGGGCCGGGGGCGGGGCTCGGCGGCGCCCCGGAAGCAGATGCTCCGGCCCGGAAGCGCCGGCGGGGCGATGGCGGCGGCGGCGCGGTGGCTGGGGTTGCGGGCTGCGCGGCCGGCGCCGGTGAGCGGGGCGCGGGGCGCGGGGCGCGGGGCGGGCGCGGGGTCCCGGCCGCGGCTCGGGCCAGCTCAGCCAGCGCCTCCGTCTCCGCAGGCCCCGGCGCGCGCGGTCCGGAGGAGTGTCCTTGCGGTCCCCCTGCGCCCAGGTGAGGATTCGCCCGGGTGTGACCTGGGCACCCGGGAACCGACGCCCCGGTTTGCAGGGCGGGGGCGCAGGCACGGAGAGGGGCTCCGAGCTGCCGCCCGAGCGCAGGTGTGCCTCTCCGCCGGGGTGGCCCGCGGGCCGGCCCCTCTCGCCCTCCCGAGTCACACCCGGCCGGGGACGGCCAGTCCCTTCGCGGCGCCCCCGCGGGCTGAGGAGGGGCCGTCCCAAGATTGAAACCCGGGGGGCCGGGGCCCTAGAGGAGAGCACAGGCACGACGTGCGGGTCGCGCGCTGTGCAAGGAGGGTGGGACCGTGGAGCCTGCTTGGTGCCCACGGCGCCCTCCCACTCCGCCGGCCGAAGTGCTTTCCCTCCAAACTGCCGAGCAGTGAACAGGCAGCGCTGCCGGGGCAGCTCCGTGAGCCCCTTTCCGAGCTGATCGCGCCGCTGCCTCTGCGCAGCGGCTGCATCTTAGTGCAACGGCGTGCGCCGCGGAGGCTGGTGTAAAAGGCACGAGGTGCTCACACGAGTCACCCAGGGTCGGGGTTGGTGGCAGAGGCAGGACTAAGCCCGCGGTGTTGCATCCGCGGTCAGTAAACACGCAGGGCGCGTGCGCCTGCCGGGGGCTGGGTTAGGATCGGGCTGGTGGCTCCTGGCCGCTGGCCGGTCTGTTCCCTCTCGGCCAGTAGTGCTGTGTCTTCTTGAGGAATGGGCTGCTCCAGCTCTGTCGGGGGCTTCTGACCCGACGCCAGGGTTGTAAACCGTCCTAGGGGTGGCCTGGAGCCCGAGAAGGTGTGGCAGTTCGGCGACCGAAGCACCCGCCACAAAAGCGGAGGATGACTCCTTTCTCCAGTGGGTCCTGCTTCTCATCCCCGTGACTGCCTTCGGCCTGGGGACCTGGCAGGTACACACTGGGCTCTAGCTCTGGTGGCTCTGAGTTCTTTTTTCTTCTTTTTAATGTTAGTTTTTGAGAGAGACAGACACACGGTGCAAGTGGGGGAGGGGCCGAGAGGGAGAGAGACAGAATTCGAAGCAGCTCCAGGCTCCGAGCTGTCGGCACAGAGCCCGATGGTGAGATGATGACCCGGGCCTAAGTGGGATGTTTAACCGGCGGAGCCACCCGGGCGCCCCTGGTGGCTCTGAGCCTCTGACCTGCCATCCGCTCAGGGACACTGATTCCACAGGTCCAGCGTCGGAAGTGGAAGCTGAAGCTGATAGCAGAACTGGAAGCCAGAATCATGGCTGAGCCCATCCCCCTCCCCACAGAGTGAGTGCGGGGCTGGCCGCCCGGGACCGGCCTCGCTCGGGTCCGCCGCGGGGCCTGGCGTCTTCTGCCTGCCGCCCTGGCCCTCAGACGGGAGCCCTCAAGGTGGGCTGTCCTAATGGGCCTCCTGACCACCCTGGGGACGCGGCGTGACGTGTTTAGAAAGAGGTCTGTGACCCGGGGTTTCACCTCGTGTCAGGCGCGCCGTCCGCGTGGGGCCCGGCGCTGACGGGCTCCCTGCAGCAGTAGCTTGTCTGGTGGGTGAGGGCAGCGTGCCCTCGTGTCAAGTCTTGGCAGGAGAGGAGATTCGAGAGTGTCCTAGGATTCTGCCGCTTCCCCCCCTCCCTGTGACACGCTGTCCTGGAGGGAGACCCGGGGCGGGGGAGCAGACCACTGTCCCTGTGATGTGCGGCCCTGACGGGCTTGGACTCCCTGCCCGGTCCTGCGGGCCTCACTGCTCCCCACTGCCGTGCAGCCCAATGGAACTGAGGAGTCTGGAGTACAGGCCAGTGAAGGTCAGGGGGCGCTTCGACCACTCCAAGGAGCTGTACATGATGCCGCGGACGATGGTGGACCCGGCCCGGGAGGCCCGCGAGGCCGGCCGCCTCTCCTCCTCGCCGGAGAGCGGGGCCTACGTCGTCACCCCCTTCCGCTGCACTGAGCTGGGGTGAGTAGGCAGGCGGGGGTGCACCGACGGCCATCTCTCCCCTCCCAGCCGCGGGCATCCGGGGTACCCAGGACGCCTCTTTCTGCTCCTTGAAAGACACTGGAATTTGCACTTCTGACGTTAAGCAGCCCCTCTGCCGTCTCCCTGAGTAATTTCCGTAGGTTAAGCTCTCAGCAGAGGCGAGTGAAGCCCTCCGCTCCGGAGATCTAGGCCAGCACGTGAGATGGCCGCGGTGCAGCAGGGAGGGGCAAGCAAGGACCCGAGGTCTGCCCCAAGGGGGTCAGGCCAGGGAAGGCTTCCCAGGGGACTGCTGGGGCCACATGCAGGGAGAGGAAATGACCTGTACAGCAAGGGTCACTGCAGGACTGGGTGACCAGAGACCCTGCTGAGGGTCTCCAGCAGGCTGCGCTTTCCTCCCACCCCCAAAGGGGACACTGGAGGCAGACGCACGAGGCCACGGCTGCCCTAGCTCGAGGGAGAGGTGGGGGTCAGCGGGCCGGTTGCTGCAGGGGGAGGCCGAAGAAAGGGAGTTCACCAGGACCTTGGAGGCCTGTCTTCAGAGTTGGTGTCCTGCCAGTGAGGACACCGCTGGACAAAGGCCGTCCCAGTGGCCTTTGCTGCTTACCACCCTCCCAGGCACCCCCGCAGCCCTGCAGAAACCCTTCCCCGCCTGAGCGCATCTCTGTTACTCCAGAATGACCATCCTGGTAAACAGAGGGTTCGTTCCCAGGAAGAAAGTGAATCCGGACACGCGGCAGAAAGGCCAGGTAAGGGGCACGAACCCTCTTTTTTTTTGAGCATGGCTCTATAGAAACCTCAGGCCTTAAGGAGCAATCCCGGATTTTCCTTTATAGATTGAGGGCGAAGTAGACCTAGTCGGGACGGTGAGGCTGACAGAAACCAGGAAGCCCTTTGTCCCGGAGAACAATCCTGAAAGAAACCACTGGCATTACCGGGACGTGGAGGCCATGGCCAGGCTCACAGGAGCGGACCCCGTGTTCATTGATGCCGACTTCCGTACGTCATGCCCAGCCCCCCCCAGGTCACATGGCTTTGTTGTAAACCCGTAAACCCCCTTCTACCTTCCTCTTAGCTCTGGAAATCTTCTGGTTCTTTCCTGTGACTTACATTCTAGTATGTGTTGGGAGAAGAGGAACGTAGGTTTGGAAAGAGGCAACCCAGGGCTGGTTTCAAGTGAAAGGCACCTACTGAATTTTTGGCCACACAAGAATCATAGCCCTAAAGAACTCTGGAAGGTTCCAAGGAAACAGCAGTGCTAAGAAGCTGGTGGCATAGCACTTGGGGACTGAGCCCACTGTCTCTGCAGAGAGCACAGTCCCCGGGGGACCCATCGGAGGGCAAACCCGAGTCACTCTGAGGAACGAGCACATGCAGTACATCGTCACCTGGTGAGTCCCGGTCTCTGGCGGCCCTCCCCCCCACCCCCCCAGAACCCTGACTCTCGTCTTTTTGATCCAAGGTATGGACTCTGCGCGGCCACGTCATACCTGTGGGTTCAGAAGTTCCTACGCCGGACTCCTGGCGTGTGAGACTCACAGGGGTAGCCCTTCCCCTAAGTTCTGAGGAAGCGGCTGATTTCCGGAGAATCATGTGGGATCAGGTGCTGTTGGCACAAATAAACCTCTGTGCTACACTCTGGACCGTACCTTGTTGTTTCTGCTGGCGCCAGTTAACTAGTATGTGACCAGTTTTAATCAACACACAGCACACAAGGCAGGTTTGACACACCCCCAGCCCCGCAGTGAACAGTGACCTCGCCACAGTCCTGAACACGTGTTAAGATGACAAAAAATTCTACTCCACCTCAAATGCCGAGTGGCACTGGCTGAAAGAGAGCCTTTTATTACTTTTATGTACAGAAAACTCCACAGCGCCCGCTCAGCCCAGTTTGGTGGCCAGTTCTTTAGCCTTTGCCTTCTCCAGCTTGGCGATGCGAGCCACCGACTTCGGACCCAGCACGTTGCCTCCCCAGTGACGGCGGATCTGCAATGACAGAGAGGCAGTTGGTGCTGCTCGGGGCAGCCAGGCCCCTGGCGTCGGGCCCGACCTCCCCAAACAGCGTCCTGTGTCCCGGGGCTGCTCACCTCGTCGTATCTGTCGTTGTAGTTGGTTCTGATGGCTTCCACCAGCTTAGCCAGAGCTCCTTTGTCTTCCCTAAGAAAGCAGGGGGCAAACGTGGGCCGTCAGCCTCTCGGTTACCTTCCCAGAAAGCAAGAATGACCTCGTTTCTAGCCCCAAACACAAGGCCTTTGCCTCAGATACAACATGACCACACGGCCTATTCAGGTGAAGAAATTCGTAACCATCATTGGCAAAGATTCACATGAATATTGCTTTACGGCAGAACGTTTGTTAAGGTAAATCCTGAGCAACGAAATGTGCTGGGGAGAGGAGTGCCCACCGCTGCTGGAGCCTGGGGGCGCCCCGCATACTTACGAGTTGACCTGTGTGAAGGCGACAGTGGTGCAGGTCTTCCTGTGGACCAGGCGCCCCAGCCTGGCCTTCCCCTTGATGATGCAGTAGGGGACCCCCATCTTCCGGCACAGGGCCGGCAGGAAGACGACCAGCTGGAAAAGAGCATCAGCTCTAGAGCGTATACTGCCCCGAAGCAGTCGTTTCAAAGCTAACTTAGCAACTGCTCAGGGTTAAAAAGCTCATGTTTTACACTTCAAGGCTGAATTCAGTGAGAAATTCACATCACTGCAGTCAGTGGCTACCCATCAGACCCTCGCCGGCACTGTCCTTGGTGGAAAGCACTGTGGCCTCCGGAGCCAGACTCCAGCTTCCTCCACCTTCCCAGTCCCGACACGAAGGCCCAATCTGACTACACTTAGAAACGCCCACACGTACCTCGATAGGATCCACGTCGTGTGCGATCACTACCAGCTGAGCCTTCTTGTTCTCCACCAAGGTGGTGACGGTGTTAACCCCTGGGGCGCACAAACGGTTTGCGTGAGCACCCCCGGGGGCTGCTCGGGTCACCAAGGCAGCTCTCCTACGGGCCCGGCTGTGGCTCAGGGTTAAAAAGCTCGGATTTTGCTCTCCACAGTGTTTCCAGGTGAAGAAACTCATGCATCACAGCCAAGAGCCTGCCCCACCAGTCACCCTCTTTCAGGAGGGGCCCACTCACCAGCGCGAAGGACAGGCGGCCTCTTCGTGGGGACATCCCCTTTGCCGGCAGCCTTCTTCTCAGCCCGGGCCAGCAACCTCTGCTTCTTCTCTTGCTTGGTCTCCGGCCTGTATTTGTGGGCCAGCTTCAGCAGCTGAGTAGCTGCAAGAACGGCAATCAGTTTAGGCGTGAGTTTCAGCCTCTGATCTTTGCTGCTCAACGTAACGCTCTAAGTCCCTGTCCCGAAATCTCAGACCCCAGAGCACCTGGTGGCACAGGTAAACATCAGAGTCTTGATCCTGGCTCAGGTCACGATCTCCAAATTCTGAGTTCAAGCCCTGAACAGGTCTCTGCGCTGATGGCGTGGAGCCTGCTTCGGATTCGGTCCCTCCTCTCTGCCCCTCCCGTGTGTGTGCCGACCCCGTGCTCTCCAAATAAATGAACTCTTAAAAAACAGAATCTCAGACCAGATAGGCGGTCACTTCAGCTATGCCACGGTCGGAGTCTGGACACCAAAGGTAACCTAAGCTTTAGTAACCCAACCTACTGGAAATCCCGAGCTCCCCAGAGACCCCGGGGCCTGCGCGAAGCGCTCAGGAAGCGCCGCCTCCACCCCGCTCGCAGACCCTCACCTGTCTGGCGGTCCAGGGCCTGGGTGAACTGGTTAATGGCAGGAGGCACTTTGAGCCGTTTATAGAGAATAGCCCGCTGCCGCTGCAGCCGGATGTAGCGGGGCCACTTGACAAAGCGTGTGAGGTCCCTCTTGGGCTGGATGTCCTGACCTGAAGAGTTAAGGGCAGCGCTGTCAGTGAGGCTCAGACTCCAGGTCTAGTCGGCGTTTGGCGCCCCTCAGAGGAGGGTGCAGGTGCATCAGCGATCTTGGTGGTTTACAGAGTCATCACCATCTCTCAGATAGCAAATATTCTCTCACATCATCTGCACGCAAACACCGCGGATCGCGGGGGGCGGGGGGCCCGGCGACCCTCCTGCTCATCCCACAAGCGGCCCAGCGACCGTCAGGGCAGCGGCCAACGTGTCCGTGCCGAGCGCCGCTTTCCCCGAGGCCACGCCCCCCGCCCCCCCCCCGCGGGGCACACGGCCGCTTTTCTCTGCGGACAGAACGGCCCCCGCTGCCGCGCCCCCTCCTCCTCACTCACCGATGCCAAAGTTCTTAGGCCTTTTCTCGAACAGGGGATTGACCACTTTCTTGGCCTCCTGCTTCTTCACGACGGCCGGGGCCGGGGCCACCTTCTTCCCCTTGGCCTTCTTCCCTTTCGGCTAGGCGAGAAGGGCCGCCCGGGTCAACCCCGCGCTCCCGCACGCGCTGCTCCGGGGGCGCCCCGGCGGCCGCCCGTGTGCATCCGCGACCCCGGTGGTCAGAGCGTCCTCACCGTCGCTCACACGGCAGGCACTCCTCACGTCACCTGCACCACCGGAGGCCGCGCCCGCCGCGCCCCAGAACTACGCGCCCCGTCTCTAGGATCCGGCGTTCGGCGACCCCCAGGGCGCTGCAGCGCCTCGGCCCCGTCGCTCCGACCCCGCACTGCGGCGCTGCGCTCCGCGCCAAGGACCCTCCTCTCCCCACTCCCCGCCCCAGCCGCCGGGATCCTACCCGGCCCAGGGCCACGTCGCCAGGCCCCGCGGGGCTCCCCTAGCGCCGCGCGGTGAAGGGATCCCCCGCACGGCGACGCCCCGAAGAGGATGGCAGTGGATAAAAGCCAGACCCAGCTAGACCGAGACCCGCGGGATCACTCACCATCTTGGATGGCTGGAGAAGAGAGAAAGGAAAAGGGAATTGTGGGTAATATGTAGGCGACCTCGGAGATCGCGAGAACTGGCGCCTGCGCAGGATCTCGGATTTAAAGCAACAGGGCCGCTCTCGCCCGCCTCCGGCGGGGGGCGGTGCCTACCGCGCCAACCGCGGCGCGTCGGAGCTGGACGTGAGCGCCGGGGAGACGGCGGCCGGGAGTCGGGTCTTACAGGGAGGGGCGTGCGCTCGTCTCCACCCCGCCCCGGCCAGGTGCCCGTCGCCCCGGGCTCCGCAGACCAGGTGGGGGCGGCGGAGCGGGGTCGCCGTCTTTTCCGGGTGTGACCCTCCCCACAGTGCGGCTCCAAGGCCGCGAGTTCCGTCGGTCGGCGGCACGCAGGCCCGGGCCAGCCTGTCGGGAGCGCGCAGCCGCAAGGCTACTGGCGCGGGGAGGGAGGGTGGTCCGGGCCGAGCCCCCACCCCCACTACCCCGAGCGACTGGGCCGCGGGCGCGACGGTGGCGGTAGAGTCGGAGAGGCCGGGGAGGGCGCGGACCTCGCCCTTGAGCGGTCGGGACGCGAGCCCCCGAGGCGTGCTTGTGTGTGGATGGTGGAACAGAGAGGGGCTCGCCCGAGATCCCAGTTCTGCTGGAGGTGGCGGGGTGGCGGTGGGCGACTGAGGCTGGCTACGCTCACCCGGACTCTGGCGCCCAGGTGGCGACTGGTGGCCCCAGATCTCTGTCCCTGCGCTGCCTGAGGTCCCCGCCATGGCTCAGCAGAGAGCCCTGCCGCAGAGCAAGGAGACACTGCTGCAGTCTTACAACAAGCGGCTCAAGGACGACATCAAGTCCATCATGGACAACTTCACCGAGATCATCAAGACTGCCAAGGTGGGCGCGGGCGGGTCGGAGACCAAGGGAAGGAGCGGGGTCCAGAGATGGTGGGCAGGGGTGTGCTGAGTGGCCGACCTGCTCTGGTCACTGAACATGGAGCAGGTGCTCTGTGCCAGGTGGTGAGGATACAGCAGTGAACACGCAGGCCTGGCCTTTGTCCACGTGGGGAAGATACTTGGGAGAATAGTAGGGACGGTCGGCAATGACAAACAGGTCAACAGATGAATAAACAAGTCACTTAGTTACAAGTCCTGGCGAGGCAGCAATAGGGGAGTCTAGTCAGATCGCCAGAGCTCAACGTCCAGCGCCACTTACCAGCTGCCTGGGTCTGAACGGGGACTGGACTTTCCAGTGCCTCAGTTTCCCCTGCAGCCTAAAGCCCTCTGGCAATTGGATGACTTTTTGAAAATGGTTGCTGTGGGGCCCAACGCGGGCCCAGATGTGGTGGGTGTTGCTAGTGAGTTCGGTCAGGGAGAAAAGTTGGGGAGGCCCCCCCCCCAGGAGGGTAGCGTGGCCAGTGTCTGGGTGGGGCTGGGGAGCAGTGACAGGCAGCTGCACTCCTGGCGCCTCTGTTTACTGTCAGATACCTTGAGTGCCCTCTCCGGTCTGCCCCGCCTCCGCTGTGCTGCCTGTAAACCAGGGATGGCAGTTGGGGCTTCAGTGAGACCATCTACGATAACAGTGGTCACGTGCTTAACGTGGTGCCCGGCATTCTGGAAACGCTCAGTGAACAGTCTCTTGGAAGACAGACCCTGTGTTCTTACTGGCTCGGCAGTTCAGTTTACCCAGTGCCCTGCCCGAGCCAGCGACCCCATTTCATACGGAACAAGGCTCCACACCCCAAAAGAGACTCGGCCGAGACGTCCCTGCACATGGCGAGGGGCCCATGTGGCGTGCACAGGCACCCCCTTGCCCCAACGAAGGTGCCATCAGCTCCGGAAGAGAACAAGAGGGGGCGTGGCTGAGCGCTGCCCAAGGTCTGGTCAGCAGCGTCTGGCGAAGGTGGAGCGGACGACAGACAGACAGACAGGAGGTGGCAGGCGTGGGTGTGCCGCCGCTGGCCAGTCCCCTGTGGGCCGGGGCGCCTGCCAATTCTGGGCTTTCTTGTTTGTCCTCCAGATTGAGGACGAGACGCAGGTGTCGAGGGCCACTCAGGGCGAGCAGGACAATTACGAGATGCACGTACGAGCTGCCAACATCGTGAGTCGCTAGGTGGCGGGCACAGCCCGGGCACGGGGCGTCTCGCGGTCCCCATGGGGGCTTCCTGGGTGGGGGGCAAACTGCTTCTCAGCAGACTCCTCCTCCAGAGGAGGGCTGTTAGTACAGCCACGTGAGGGGCGGCCGACGGCGGCCACGTCCTGCACGCTGTGCCGTGCTTCGAGAGGGGCGGCCCGCCTTTGCTCCCCCCGGTTCGCTGCTCACAAGTACGTTGTGGAAGGAAACGGTGTGCATTTTATTTATTTTATCTTATTTTGAGAGAGAGAGCGAGTGTGAGCAGGGGAAGGGCAGAGAGAGAGGGAGACAGAGAATCTGAAGACAGGCTCCAGGCTCTGAGCTGTCAGCACAGAGCCTGACGCAGGGCTCAAACCCACGAACCGTGAGATCATGACCTGAGCCGAAGTCAGATGCTTAACTGACTGAGCCCCCCAGGCGCTGCTGGGTGTGCGTTTCAATCCCTTCTGATGTTACAGAACAAGCACATCAGCCAATGTTCCCAACGACGTGTGCCAGCAGACGAAAATGTGCAGGGAAAGCCTAGAGGGCTCGCGCCTGGCTGGCCGGCATGCCGCCCCCAAGGGAGCACAGGGCAGGCAGTAAGGAGGGCGGCAGCCTGACCTGGGGTTTGAGGCTCTTCCGAGCGGGTGTGAGCTCGAGGAACCCCAGTGATAGGACAGCAGCACCCCCTGGAGCGGAGGCGGGGGCCACCTGAGGGCGGAGGCTGGGAAGCTGGTGGCGCCAGTCTCCCAAGCATCTGACGCAGTCCGGGGGCGGGGGAGCCAGGGTCCCCCCGTCCTGTGGCCCACCGTCTAGTTCTCTCCCTTCCCACAACGACCCCGGGAAGGTCCGTGCGCTCGTCCCACTTCATAGAACAGGAAACGGGCAGGGCCGCCCGGCTGCCTCCCCACGCCGCCCTGCTCCTGATGGCCGCAGGTCCGAGCCGGCGAGTCCCTGATGAGGCTGGTGTCCGACCTCAAGCAGTTCCTCATCCTCAACGACTTCCCGTCGGTGAACGAGGCCATCGGCCAGCGCGGCCAGCAGCTGCGGGCGCTGCAGGAGGAGTGCGACCGGAAGCTCGTCGCCCTGCGGGACGAGGTCTCCATCGACCTGTACGAGCTGGAGGAGGAGTACTACTCGTCCAGGTACAGATAGGGCGGGCCCCGCGCACAGCGCCCCCGTGGGCCCGGCCCGGCCAGCAGCCCCGAAGGTCCCGTCTTCCCAAGCCCTTCCTGGCCTCGGCAGCACAGCCCCGTGCCCGGGTTTCAGAGCAGAGCGTGGTCAGAGCCACTGACGGACAGACAATTCATTCGGACCTGCCAGGCCCTGGGCAGCAGGGTGAAATCACAGAACTCGGGTGGGTGGGTCGGGCCCAAGGAGGGCGAGCAGGAACCGGCATTCCTTGGGGGGGGGGGGGGGTGCTCGCTGCCTCACTCTGGGTCCGTGTGGTTCTCTCAGCTCAGTAATTGGTATTTAAACATCCCCGCCGGGGCCAGGTGAGCGTCTCCCGGCAGCCCAGGCTCCCGCCCAGGGTGCAGTTCCGAGTGGGCATCACTAAAACCTCACGGCATGTGACGGGCCATGGAGGGGTGGGAAGGAAGAAGAAACTCAAGCAGAGGGCGGCCTTGAAGGCCGGGCCAGCGGTACCTGGGCCCCACTGAGCTCCTGTTTGGCTCCACCTGGTTCCCAGCCGGAAGCCCCAGGGATACAGTGCTGGGCGGGACCTGTGTATCCTACGTGCTGGGCCCCAGGGATACAGCAGTGGGCGGGACCTGTCCCCCCAGCCTGCGTGCACAACTTCGAATCCCCAAACTGGAATCTTCTGAGCTCCAGGGGCCTGAGAAATCAGAGTTCGGGTGTGATTCACACGGAGGGATATGGAGGCTGGAGACTGGGCGGCCTCGCACCTCTGTCCCCCTTGGCTGGGAAAGTCAAGTCTCCGTTCAGACAGTCTGTGCCCCCGGTGCCCTTGTCCACACCGACCTGTGGGGTTTGCTCTTCCTGTGTGGCTTTCAAATGCCCCTTCCTGCCCAACGGAGGCCATGCTGGGGCCACAGATGCCCAGAGCCAGCACTGTCTGTGGCCTGAGCCTCGGTTTCCCTGCCCTGTCCTCAATGCCAGCCCTGACCGTCCTTGGCCAGCTTGGTCTATGGGAAGGCATAGTATCCCTGTCTAGCTGGAAAGGCTCAGATTTTTCCAGAGTGTTCTGGGGCAGTCTCTGGTCCCCAATATCCATTGGTTCAACAGACATATGGCAAGTACCTTACACCCTTCAGAGAGGGGTCTGAGTAGGTCTGCGGGGGGGGCGGTCTCGGACCATGCCAGGGACATGGCTCCCAGGCCTACTGGATTTTGCATGATCCCTTAATGTCCCTGCGTTTGCTATTGTCCCCAAGGGCCAGGCATGTGGACTAAGTGTTACAGGACAGTAACTGAGCCCTCCCATTTGAGGTTGGGGGCCGGGGCTGGGGGTGGCCATGAGGAACCTGCCCAAAGTCACTTGACAATACTGTAGGGAACCCAGGGGCTCCCCGTGTCCTGCCCTGTCAGTCTCCACTTCACCCAGGGGGTCCCTTGCCATCCCTGGAACCACGGGAGGCTGAGTCCCTCCCTGGGCTGGAAACCTGTAGGAGGCCGGGCCTCGGTTGAGTCCGGGCCAGCAGGCTGTGCGCCCCGCCCCGCGAGCACCCAGCCCGGGCTGCTGTGCCCTGCATGCCTGTGCCCTGCTAGCCCGCTTCCTGCTCACAGCTTGCTCTTTCTCTGCCTGTCGCCCTGCACTCTCCTTGGGCTGCTGCCCTGTGCCCGGACCGCCGAGGGCACGAGGAGCAGGGGAGGGAGTGAGGGCTGGGGCAGGAGGAGGGAGCAAGCCAGTTAGACAGACATGGGGACCTCTGTGCTCTGGTCGTCCCCGTGACAGCCCTAGCGAGCCATGTTCCTCACCCGGGTCCTCACCCACGTCTGCCCGTGCCCAGGGAGGCCACCATCGCAGACCCTGGGTTAGAGGAGGGGGACTGAGCGCAGGGGGCTTAGGGGCCTGTTGGAGACCTCACGGCTGGTACAGTGGTACAGAACAGAGCACCAGGGTTTCTGGTTCTGATAAGCACCCCAATCCGGACAGAGTCCCTGCTGAGCAGAGACCCAAAAAGAAGACCGGGCCTCTGTCTTTGGGTCCTTGCGAAGCGTAGGGACTGTGGAGAGACCACGGCAAGCTCCGGGCGCTGCCCTCCAGGGGCCTGTAGGAGGGCAGCCAGGCCGCTCAGCCTTGTGGCGGCCAGCGGGGAGGGACCTGTGAGGTCACTCAGGTGGCCGGTCCTGGAAGGCCCCCCTCCAGGATGCCCTATAGGACCCCAGAGCAGGCGCAGCCCCACATACCCCCCCTCAGCCAGGCTTGCCTGAAGCGGGGCCAGCGCAGAGGAGAGGAGGGGAAAGGCAGGTTCAGGGTGTGGTCTGTTTTCTTACCTCTGCTTCTGTCTCGCTCCCCAACCCGGCTTCCATCCATCTCTGCCTGCTCCTGTCCCTTCCTGGGTTTCTGGTGGTGGAAAAGCTCAAGTCTTTGCGAAGCTAATGACCTGCCTCTGTGCGAAGCTTACTGGAGGCTGGACCTCGACACAGACTCTGCCGATGGCCTCTCAGCCCCTGTGCTGGCGTCCCCGGAGCCCAGCGCTGGCCCCCTGCAGGCCGCAGCCCCTGCCCACTCCCATGCCACTGGCCCCGGCCCCACAGAGCACGCCTGAGCCTCCCAGGGCTCCCCTCCCCGTGCCCCCTAGGTTCTTAAGTCTGGTGTGGCCTCCTTGACCTTGATGTTGGAGGAAAGTATTTCCCTCGACCGTTCCCAAGGTAGCCCATCCCTCTGAGAGGTCCACTCTGTTCGCTGTCCACCTGGCCTGCTGGGCAGATGTTTCCTGGACAGCATGTCTGGGCCAGTCGTGGGGCCAGAGCACACCCTGCTGTGTCAAAGCCACGGGGTGGCTAAGAGAGGACGATACTAGCCAAGCGCAGACTCCACCCTCGGGCCTCCTGTGCAGAGATGCACCTGCTGCTTTGTCCCGAGGGTCCCTGCTGGCGGACTGTCCCTGCGGGGCTGTGGTGGGGAGAGGGATGCCCAGGGCCAGGGACCCTCCTCATTCCTCTGCACATGTTCTGGTGGTTTTTGTAACGAGACGGTTGAATAAAAACAGCACTGCCATTTCTCATCGGTTGGCTGGTTCTTGCCGGCCCTGGCCCAGTCTGGCATCAGCCCTGGCTCCCCACTGGCCGCGGGGAGAACAGCTGCCGGGCTCTGCCTGGACAGCCCAGGGCTCCGGGTGGGCCCTCCACCCGTGGGGTCTCTGGGCGAGCAGGGGCTGCTGGCTGCACTCCCGTTGCCTAGACCCGTCTGGGAGCAAGAAGGTCCTTCGGACTCGGTGACTGAAGAAGAACTGTGTCACTGCACGTTACAAGGTCCTGGTGGCTGCGCTTCCGGTCCATTCTAGTCCTCGCCTGAGCAGGCGCCAGGGCTGCTGTTCCCCGCACTGCAGGGAGGGGGTTGAAGTGTTGAGCCGGGAAGGGAAGCAGCAGGAATCAGGACTCAACCCAGATGGAAGGCGAGGCCCAGGGCCTGGGTGCCAGGCGCCTCGGAGAAAGGTGCGGGGGGGGGAGGGTCACACGAGGAACGTGAAGGGGCTTCTCCCTCCTATAGCCAGGCAGCTCCCCGCCGCCACCTCCTCTCCAGCCCGCGCCCCTGGCAGCAGCCTCACTGGAGAAACGGGCCCTTTGCTTCCAGCTCTCTCGAGCCTGCTTCAGGCAGGTTTCGCCCCCACGACCCTGGCCGTGCTACGAGGATTAAGGTCCCCCGTGGCCTCCGTGTCGCCAAACCCTGGTCAGTCCTCAGTCCTTACTGCCTGAGTATCCCAGGGGCTTTATTGCGAGAACACTCAAACCCTGGCAAAGTTATGAAAGTCACATGGAAGACCACCCACGCGGGCGCCCTTCTGGCTTCACCTCTTGCACCTCTGCTTGCTCGTCTGCAAAACCCACCTGAACGTCAGCTGCCGACCTCAGAACACCTCAGCCGTGAGTGCCGGTCAGCTGGCCTCTCCAGGGCCCAAGGCCAGCATCCCGCCCCGCGTGAACAATTACCCCGTAATATCATCTAGTCTCGTGACACGTTCTTTTTTTTTTAACGTCTACCTTGAGAGAGTGGGGGAGGGGAAGAGAGAAGGAGAGAGAATCCCCAGCACACTCCACTCCGTGCTGTCAGCATAGAGCCCGGCATGGGGCTCAGTCTCAAGAACGGTGAGATCATGACCTGAGCCAAAACTGAGCCGGACGCTTGACCTGACTGAGCCACCCAGGTGCCCCTCCTGACACATCTAACTTCCCAATTGTTCTCCAAGTGTTGTTTATTTTTGACAGAGCAGGTGGGGGAGGGGTAGACACAGAGGGAGGCAGAAGATCCCAAACGAGCTCTGCCCTCGAACTCACAAACTTCGAGATCCCCACGTGAGCCAAAGTCAGACGCTTAACCGACTGAGCCACCCAGGCGCTCCCCCAAATGTCTTATCTTGCATTGCAGTTAGTTACTATTTCTTACAGCCTTTTGAAATCTAGAACAGGATCAGGGTCAAGTACAGTTCCACTCTGAAGGCAGAGCCAAGAGAATTCGCTCAAGGACTGGAGGTAGGGAATGAGGGGACAGGGTGGCCTCAAGGTCTGACTTCGGTGCCTGGAAGCAGGGAGTGGCCGTAACTTCGAGAGAAGACAGGCGGTGGGGAGAAGTGGGGCTGGGGAGGCCGGGCCCCCTGTTCTGTACACGCGCATGACGAGGTGTCTCATGTCTGAACGTGGGCCTGGAGTTCAGGGGACTCACGAGCTCTGAAGGGGGCGCTGCACAGTGAAGAGTTAACAGAAAAGGGAACCGAGACCCAGGGAAGAGGGTAGGCGTGGAGGAGGAAAGCCTGCTGCCTGGGGGCGCCCGGGGTCCCTGACCCTGTGAGGACAGGATTTCAGGGAGGAGATCAAACCCTCCAGAAAACTCTCACACGAGAAGGTAACTTAAAATTAATAAGGGCCGTGAGTCAAGATTTGCACTCGGAACTCAACTCTCCTTCCTGCCCTTTGGTAACCCTTTGGCATCGACCATCTCCCGCGCAGACAGGACCTCAGCAAAGCATCAAAGACCGCCCCCTCCGGAGATGGGGAGGCTGGACGGAGAACCCCAGACTTGTGCGGTGTGGACAGGAAGAGGTCACGTCACCTCCCTCCCTTCCTACATCCCTGTCCCTCGGTGCCTCTGGCTTCGATGGTTAAAACCGACAGTGCCAGGAAAAAACCCGATTACGGCTCAGTGAGTGTCCTGTGTAGACACCGGACTGCACTGAAAATCTACGGGGGAGGGGGGCAGACGACGAAGCCAATCTCTCCTCAAAACGTCACCTCACAGCAGAGATCGCGGGCAGAAAGTTAAATTCTTGGCGCTTCGTCAGAAACCTTTCCAAACAGCTTCTGAAACTGCAGTTTATAAACCCAAGTGCCCGCCCCCTCCCTCCCCTGAGGAATAAGGCCTCCCCGGCTCACCCCAAGGCAGCCCTTAGAGGGCTGGGTGGTGTCCGTGCCGCGAATTGGGGAACAGGGGTGCGGCGGTCTCCAACCTCGGGCGGGACCCTCCTCTCCCTCCCCTCGGGAGTCACGGGACAAGCCTTGTCCCAAAGCTTAGCCCGTGACCGCACTGCCCAGAGCAAAGACCCCGGTGGGTCCTCCCGACGCCTCGCGTCCCTCCTCCGGGACCTTCCTCCTCGGCGCTCGCCGTGGCCCGACTCGTCCTGCGCTTGCCTGACGTGCAGCCAGCGACCGCCCACCCGCCGGGCAGCCGGGGACGCCGGTGCTCTCGGGGCGGGCTGCTCTCGCCGGGTCCCGCGTCGGATCTGAGTCCCCGGAGGGCTGAACCGCGGCAGTCCGGCCCCGTCGCCCCCGGGTACTGAGCGCCTGCAGTGTACGCGGCACCGTGCCCGGGGTGGGGCGCGGAGGCCAGAAAGTCCGAGCAGCGACGCCCCCCGCGCCCGGGGGAAGCGGCCGCGGGCCACGGAAGCCGCCCCGGGCCCACAATGGTCTGCGGCCCGGCCCGCGCCCGTCTTCCGGCGGAGCCAGGCCTGGCTAGTCAAGCACCGCGCGCTGGCGGCTCGGCGCTCGGCCGGCGGCGCCTGCGCACGCGCGGTTTCCGGCGAGGGCGGTGCGCCGGCGCCGAGCGGCGGCTGGCGCGTCGGTCGCGTGCGTCCCTCCTAGGAGGGCCCCAGAACCCCCGGCCATGGCCTCCCTGCTCGCCAAGGACGCCTACCTGCAGGGCCTGGCCAGGAAAATCTGCTCCCGGCCCAGCCCGGAGCCGCAGAAACGCAAGTCCGGTAAGGCGCAGCCGGGGGTCGGGCCTGGGAGGGCTGGGGGCGCCCCGCACCCTCCGTGTGGGGTGAGGCACGTGGATGCATGAAACAAGCGTGTAAGATGGTGGGAAGACTCGTAAGGGGTGTTTGAGTGGCCGCCGTTTCCCTGCCCTGGGCATCAGCCCGGGGTGCGGGGAACTAGCTGCATCCGCGGCCGGGCCTGGAGGCGCCTGCGGGGCTTGCAGGAGGTGCCCCGGGGGGACGGGGGATGCGGGGAGAGGCCGGCAACGGGACGGCTCTAGCCAGTGCCAGAAGTGACCGGGAAGTCTACGCAAGTAGGAGAAACGGAGGCTGACACTTGTGAGCGCTGCCTGGGCCCCGAGAGGGGTAGACCAGCCCCGTGTGACAGGCCGCTAGACAGAGGGCCTCTTGTTTTCCTGCGAAGCAAACTTCCTGATTACGGGAAGTTAGAATCCTTGGGTTTTCTTAGCACTGGGTCCTTACTTTCCATGTTAAAAAACTAGTTTTTATTCCGTGAGCATATCTCACGTGTTAAAACGCCTTGTGTCACGCTCGGTGTACTTGTTTTATTAGTAAAAATTAAGTATTTTTTGATCCTTTAAAAGACAAAAGCCTGCATCCTCATTTTTGGAGGCCAGGCAGCACTTTGTCCTGTGGCGGTGCCTTAACTTGTCCTAGTGGGTGAGTATTCAGGTTTTCCTAGTTTTCCCCTCAGACCGCCTTCCGGTGAATATTTTTGAGGTCACATCTTGGGGCATAACCGGGACGGATTCTCACGGGCGGACTGCTGGGTCAGGTGTGGGTGTTTTGTAGGGTTTTGATATGTGTGACCAGTCCCCTTTATGGGGGGTCTGTGGGTCTGAGGCCTTCAGAAGGGTCGGGGTCTCTGCGTGCTCCTTCCTGATTCGCTCTCAGTATCCGTCTGGGATCAAAGCCTTTGCAAACCTTTCACGCCAGTTGGATAGGCAGCCCTTTGTGATTTTGTATTTCAGGCAGCAGAACTCGAGGATCAGAAGCTTCTGGGCCTCCAAAAAAGAAGAGGAAGAAGGCACAGAAGAAAACCCGGGAGAGGGAGAAGCAGCCCGTGGAGCCAAAGGCCCAGCCCCTAGGGGAGGAGTCTCCGGCTGCAGCCGAAGAGGAAGAGGCCTTCGCCTCCTCCACAGGGTCCCCTGCAGGGGGCGATGCGGGGCAGGGCCAGCCGAGATCAGGTGAAAACGTGGTCCTCTGCGGACGGGAGAAAATAGGGCGTCACGCACGTTTTGGGGGTGATTTGAGACTTTCCAGAGAGCGAGTTTTCAGAGGCAGATCCCGGGGGCTCTGTGGGGAGATGGGATCCCAGGAGGTACATGGGGGTTCCAGGCCATGTGGCACTGGGGTCTGGTGAGGGGCAGGGCCGTGTGCCCCCGAGGGCCCTGCCATGAGGAGCCCCTCGCTGCCTGCTCGTGCCTGAAGTGGCAGCACAGGGCGGGCTGTCGGGAGAGATGGGGGACCTGGCCTGCAGGAGTCGGAAGAAACAGAGACGGGTCTGTCGTGACCCATCGGAAGTGTTTTGTCACGCCTCGCGGGGGTGTCCCCTTCTGTCGTGGGGGCCAGTCCGGCCTGGTGAGTGGAGAGTGGTAGTTACTAGAACTGGCCTGCAGCTCGACGAGCGGCCACTTGGGGCGGGGGGAGGGCAGGCTCTGAAGCTGGGCCTTGAGGAAAGGGCTGGGAGGTCAGGCAGGGGGCTCCGTCTTAGCTCTCCATCTCGCTCCTTCCAGACGTCAGGGTCACAGAGCCCGACTCTTTGTTTGCCCTGGAAGTTCTGCGGCAGCGGCTGCATGAAAAAATCCGGGAGGCCCGGGGCCAGGTGAGTCGGGAAGCCGCTGGGACAGAGGGCAGTGTGGCTTTCCGCAGGGGTCCCCCTGCCCTGCGTGGAGGAGGGGGCACCTTGGTGCCCTTTGCGGGCTTGGTGCTCGGCTCCGCCAGCCATCGTGGGGCTGATGAGAGGCGCCCCGGCCGCTGTTCCCACCCCTGCGGCGGGTCTTGCCAGGGCCTTGGCGGTTTTGTTTGGCAGGAGATCAGGTGCAGCTCCTTGTGCCCCTGGAGAGAGGCTCAGTCTCCCCCCTCTAGGAAGCTGCCTGCACCGGACCTTACACCCGGCAGCACCGCGTCCCCGTAAGTGTCACGGTGGCCCTGTGAGGTAGCAGGGGCCGCGACGAGGCGACCACCACAGGAAGTGCTGGACCCGAACCCTCCTGGGGGCTCTCTGTGCCGAGTGGCGTAGTGCTCCCGCTTCGCTACCACCTGCCTTTGCCTGGGGACGTCCCCTGGGCCTCTTGCTGTGTGGGACCGTCCTCCAGTTTCCTCGTGCAGTGCCCTGGGACAGGCCTGGGGACGGTTCCTGAGGGGCAGCCCGAGCTCCGACCTGGCCTCCCCGAGTGTGGCTCTGGGTCCGTTTGGTCTAGAGTTCTCCCCTGGGCTCTGGACGGAAAGGGCCGCCGGTGAGGGCAGAGGCCAGCCGGACCACCGCAGAGCGGCGCCTCGGGCTTGGAGTGTTCTGGTCTGACGCCAAGTTCCGGACGGTGTCCTCGGCCAGGCCTGTCCTCTTCATCTGCGAAATGACGGAGGACGCGTCCCGTGCCGGGTTGTTTGTAAAGCACTCTGGTGCGACGTCAGGGCCTGGGAACTGGGAGCCGTGGTTCTTACTCGGGGTCCCTGGGGTCCCTTGCGTTCTGGGTGGCCAGGCGTCTCCCAGAGGAACACAGAACTCAGCAAGGGCCTTGTCACGTGCAAGAGTTGCCGCGTCCGCCTTCCTGCCCCGATTCCACGTCCCACACGGGGTCCCCGACATCGGGAGGACCCCGCGAGGGAACGCTCGCTCTCCTCCTCCAGGGCGGCACCGCCCAGCCGTCTGCCGCGGCTCTGGAGAAGAGACGCCGGAGGAAGCAGGAGCGGGACCGGAAGAAGAGGAAGCGGAAGGAGCTGAGGGCAAAGGAAAAGGCAGCAAAGGCTGCGGAGGCGGGTGAGCCGCCCCAGGAGCCGCCCCACGAGGCGCCCCAAGAGCAGGCGCGGCCGGGGCTGCTCTTCAATAAGGTGAGAGGCGGGTGCGGCCGTGGAGGCGCGGGGGGCGCTTGCGGGGACTCCGGGAAAGGCGCGCGTGACGCGGGAGCTCACCGGGGCTGCCACCCTTGCTCTCGAGGTGGAGGTGACCGAGGAGGAGCCGGCCAGCAAGGCCCAGCGCCGCAAGGAGAAGCGGCAGAAGCTGAAGGGGAACCTGACGCCGCTGACGGGGAAGAACTACCGGCAGCTGCTGGAGCGCCTGCGGGCGCGGCGGGACCGGCTGGACGAGCTGCGGGGCCAGGACGCGGGGAAGGCGCAGGAGCTGGAGGCCAAGATGCAGTGGACCAACGCGCTGTACAAGGCGGAGGGCGTGCGGATCCGCGACGACGAGCGCCTGCTGCAGGAGGCCCTGAAGCGCAAGGAGAAGCGGCGGGCGCAGCGCATGCGCAAGTGGGAGAAGCGCACGGCCCACGTGGTGGAGAAGATGCAGCGGCGGCAGGACAAGCGGCGGCAGAACCTGCGCAGGAAGAAGGCGGCGCGGGCCGAGCGGCGCCTGGACAGGGCCCGCCGGAAGGGCCGCATCCTGCCCGGGGACCTGGAGCGGGCCGGCCTGGCGTGAGCGCCCGTCGGACCCCAGCACGGGGGGGCTGCGTCCGGGTTCCGGCCTTCCCTTGGGAGGCCAGAAAGCTCCCCGAGAGTTTGCAGAGTGCGGACGAGGGAGCACCTCCCTGGCGCCTTCTTCGCCTCCCGTGTTCACGAGCAGGGAGGGAATGGCCTTCGGGGCTGCCTGGGTCAGCGCAGCACTTACCCGGAAGGGAGGGAACTTGAAGCCCGAGCCAGAGGTGGAAGCGGCCTCGGGTCACCGGCAGAAGGTGGAGCTGACCTCGGTGTGGCTGAAGGGGATTTCCCGGAGTTTATTTGTAAGAGTAGCAAAAACGGTCACTTAGGTGAACACACACATCAGAGGTCTCCGGGTCGCCGCCGGAAGAGGGCACAGTGTGTGTGAGGCTGGAGGGGGGACGGGAGGCCGGGGAGAGGACAGAAGAAAGGCAGCTCAGATTCCGCCAGGGGAGTGGAAGGTGCCAGGTCGGCAGCGGCCGGCCCGCAGGATGGGTGCAGACTCGCAGGACGGGGGCCAGTCACGGCACATAGATGGTGTTCGTCAAGGCTGTTCATGAAGTTGTTTTGACTGGAGCTCCAGTTAAAAAACAAGGCAAAAGGGCATCTGGGTGGCTTTTGACAGAGTTAAACGTCCAACTCTTGATTTTGGCCCAGGTTAGGATCTCCTGATTCTTGAGTTCGAGTCCCAACTGAGGCTCTGCGCTGTCCCTTTTGAGGTTCTGTCACCTCCCCTGCTCGTGGTGTCTGTCTGTCTCTTTCAAAGTAAACTCAAAAAAGCACATCTTTGGGGCGCCAGGGCGGCTCAGTCGGTTAAGCGTCCAACTTCAGCTCAGGTCAAGATCTCACAGTTGGTTCGAGCCCCGCGTCGGGCTCTGTGCTGACAGCTCAGAGCCTGGAGCTGCTTCGGATTCTGTGTCTCCTGTCTCTGACCCTCCCCTGCTCACACTGTCTCTCTTTCAAAAATAAATAAAAAATTTAAAAAGTTTTTTTTTAATAAATAAATAAAAGTGCACCTAACTAATAGAAAGGCTGCTGTGGTCAACTGGGTGGAGCCGACGAGCACCGGGAAGGGTAAAGAATGGACCCCTGACGGAGGGGTTCCGTGCTCCAGGCAGGCAGAGTGGCTCTGACAACCCGGGTGCTTGGAGAAGTGTCCCTTGCTGTCATCCTCGTTGGGTTTGATTGTGTCGCCGCCTGGCTTCCAGCCAGCGGACAGACTTCATGCTCGTCCGTGTACCGGAAGGCCTGGACCAGGCTCGGAGCTCCGTCCACCGAGCGCCCCAGGCAAGTCATTGCCCGTGACCTGGTGAAGGACACCCTGGCCATCGACGAAGAGGCCCCGTGGGCAGTGCCCTCCTCCTTCCTTCAGCAGCTTGTCTGCAGTCTTCACACAACCTTCTGGTTCCGTCAGCCGGCAGGGGCGTGCTCGGGGAGGGGCGTGTTGGTGGGAGACGCAGCCTGACGCCCAGGTGTCCCTGCCAAGAGTGTGTCCTGGGGCCGGTGGCAACCGGAGCAGTTCATCCAGGGACAGTAGTAGGCAGTGTGACGTGGGCAAGAGGAAAGAAAAGGGACACACCCAGGACAAGTCTGGGAGGCCGGCAGAGGGGCTGATGTCAGGAATGTTTCTGGAACCAAATGGCGGAAGCCTCCAGAAGGGAAGGAAGGTCCCCTTCCTGGGGTGGAGGGGATTGGATGAAGGTTGCCCCAAGCAGAACACCTACCTGGAAACTGGTTCCAACAGTCCCGAAGGTGGGAAAAGGAATAAAGGGGGAAACTCACAGAAGAGGACCCGGGAGGCCAGAAAGGCGCGCTCATGTGCCACGCCGCCTGGAGTCCCTTCCGGGAGGAACTGTCCCCTGGCGGCAGCGTCGACCGGAGAGCGTCCGGGCCGCAGGCTCCACAGGGAAGGACGCTGCACCTCTTATGAGAAACGGCCCTCGCCCTAAACTTCGAATCTCCAGGTCAGCACAGCCCCTCCCAATCCTCATAAAATAACATTCCTGTGGGGGGGGCTGCCTGGGGTTTTGCCCTGGTTTGCATGTCTGATTGCAGTTCTCTACTCTTCCCGAATAAGCCCATTTTGCTGGTAAAGTAACTGGTGGTTTTATTTATTTATTTCTTAATGTTTATTTTTGAAAGAGAGCATGAGCAGGGATGGGGCAGAGAGAGAGGGAGACTGAATCGGAAGCAGGCTCCAAGCTCTGAGCTGTCAGCACAGAACCAGACACGGGGCTCGAACTCACAAACCGGGAGATCATGACCTGAGCTGAAGTCGGGCACTTAACCAACTGAGCCACCTCGCGGCCGAGGCAGCCCTGCAGGTCCGCTCAGTCCGAGTTCAGCGGGCCGCACGGCGTCCCTCCTTCCTGGCCAAGCGCTTCCACTGAACCTTCCTACCTTGGCCTTGTAGCTGACTGCTTGGGGCCTGTTGGGGTCCGACTCTGCTTATAGGTCTAGAGACCAGAAGGCGAGATGGCCGGGGGGGGGGGGGGGGGGGGGGGGCGGGATGAGGCTCCTTGCAGTTTGGCTGTGAACCTGAAACTGCCCTTGATGGTAAAGTTCATCAGCTAAGAAAACAGGTCGACAAAACATTGGATCTGAAAGCTTTTGTCTGGAAATGCCACGAGTTCTCACTTCCCACTGGTCCAAGCAGGTCACGTGGCTGCCGCTAACTTCCGGTGGGGCCGGAAGTGCCTGGAGGAAGAGCAGGATGTTCGTTCTGTTATAATTTTCTTAACATTGGTATTGTGAGAGAGGGAGAGACAGAGCGTGAGCAGGGGAGGGGCAGAGAGAGGGAGACACAGAATCGGAAGCAGCTCCAGGCTCTGAGTTGTCAGCACAGAGCTCAATGTGGGGCTCGAACCCACAGACCTTGAGATCCTGACCTGAGCCAAAATCAGATGTTAACCGACTGAGCCCCCCAGGCGCCCCAGGAAAGAGCCAGGATGTTTTGAAGAGCCCAATGCCTCCTGAGCAGACGCCGCCTGGCCCCGCCCTTGGCACCGGTTTCTACGTCAGTCGGGGGTCTCAGCACCGAGCGGCAGGTGACAGCTCGTGGTCTAAGCAGAAAGGGAATTATATTAAGAGATTAGGGCGCATCCAGCTTGATGGCGTCAGCATACAGCTGGCCTGTCTCCTTTCAGAAAGCACCAAAGCCAACTAGGAAAATAAAAAACAAAACGATCTCAGCTGGAACTAGGAGGCTCCCACCCCGGGCAGTAGGTGGGCGGGGAGCGAAACGAAGTGCGGAGGAAGATCCTTGTAGATCTGTGGCACTTCTCCGAGGTGCTGGTGCAGACCCTGTGCCCGCGGCCGGAGCCGGCGTGGAAGCCTGGCTCTGGGAAGCGGGGTGCGGCGTGGAGCTGGGGCTCCGTAAGTCACACTTGGGGGGGCTGGGGCTGGGGCGAGGGAGACGCTGCTTTGGGAACGTTCCTACAGGTGTCTTTTCTCTCTGGCTCAGGGGTGGAAGCTGCGGGTTGTGTCCAGCCCTGGGTCAGCAGGAAAATCTACTGCTCTGAAGTGTAATCTTGTTTCATCCTGTTTCCGTGCAAATACCTACGCCAGGAGTCCTGTTCGTAAATGAGTTTCGTAATGCGATTGCGTGAGGTCCGTAACAGTATCACCCGGTTCGAGGAAGGAAGGAGAAAGAAAGCAATCACCTCGACAAAAGAAAGCGCAAAGTGTAAAAATGACCTTATCAAGGAGCTGGTGAGTCAACAGCAGGATTGAAATACCTGACAAGGGACCCCGGCTGCGGGTGGAGTGCGGCTCCTGACCTCTGGCTGTGGGTTCGAGCCACACGCTGCACATAGAGAGGACTTTAAATACCAGACGGGCTCAGAGAAAAAGTGGAAAATAAGCCATCACGGAAATAGAATTAGAAGCAGCATATGGAAAAATAAACATCCTTAAAATTTCACACGCCAAGAGGCATAAGAAAAGACAAGGAAGTGAAATAGGGCAAAGCATTAAGAAGGAGCGAAGAGAAATTCCAAAGTATTGGAAAAAACACCAAGGAAAGCCAACCAGAGTGAAAGGTCTTTCAAAGCTGCAAAGAGCAAAGCAAACAGAACTCCACGGGACCAAGAGTAAACATCGCCCGTGTGTTTAGTGATAAGCCGTCCGGCTCCCGCATCAGGAGGGGAGTTTCCACCGGGACCACAAAGCGGACCTGACCTCGGGAACGTGTGTGAGAAACACGCATCACGAAGACGGGATGCAGATCGGCCCGCCGCCAAAAGGTTCTCAAGGAAACGGATTGCGTGCCAAAGAGAGGTGCCAGGCCGGGTGCACGCGACACCGCGCCGCCGACCTCAGGGACACGAGCCGTGGCCAGAGGGCCAAGGGCCTCTTTCGGCAGCAAGCACGTTGTCAACAAAGATGCAGTCGGCGCGACGATCTTTCCACCGAACGACCCAGCGGTAACCTGCCGGACGGAGGGAGACACGAAACGGGAAGTGACGCGATTTCCCGGCCAGGGCCGGCGTGAGTGACAGTGAGAGCCAGGGAGGGGCAGAGAGAGAGAGAGAGGGAGACACAGAATCCCAGACAGACTCCAGGCTCTGAGCTGTCAGCACAGAGCCCGACACGGGGCTCGAACTCACAAACCATGAGATCAGGACCCGAGCCGAAGTCGGACGCTTAACCGACTGAGCCCCCCAGGCACCCCACATCTATCAACTATTAACAAAGGGAAAAGGAAAAGGGGGACAAGAAGAAAAAGATGCAGAATAAGAAATGAAAAGGGAGAAGCCGGCAGGGAGGAGAGATTTTACAAACCGCAGTCGGGTCACCTGGGTGCCTCAGCTGGTTAGGTGTCCTGCTTTTGATTTCGACTCAGGTCATGATCTCACAGTCTGTGACTTTGAGCCCAGCGTCAGGCTCTGTGCCAACAGCGTGGAGCCTGCTTGGGATTCTCTCTCTCCCTCTCTCTTGCCCCTTCCCTGCTCATGCACACACTGTCTCTCACAATAAAAAAAAAAAAAGTAACCAGGTAATTTGCCTAATTCTATGCAAATAGATTTGAAAATCTTAACCAGGGGCGTCTGGGTGGCTCAGCTGGTTAAGTGTCCAATTTCAGCTCAGTCATGTTCTCTCAGTTCGTGGGTTTGAGCCCCGCGTCGGGCTCTGTGCTGACAGCTCAAAGCCTGGAGCCTGTCTTCAGATTCTGTGTCTTCCTCTCTCTCTGATCCTCCCCTGCTGACTCTCTCTCTCTCAAAAATAAATAAAACGTTAAAAATCTGAACCAAATAGGTCATTTGCTAGGAAATATAAATTTAGCAAAGCAGATTTGGGGAGGGACAGAAGGTTGAAGCAGACTGATCTTCATAAAGGGAACGCAGAAAACCTCCAAAGACTTGTCCCTGCCGTAAACAAATAAATCAGTGCAGAATTCTCAGGGAATCTTACCCCAAAGTTGAAAAGAGCAGATCGTTTTAGTTCTATTTAAACCATTCAGAGAATCAAAAACATACTGCTTCTAAATGACTTCTGTGAATTGAGCGTCACAGCGGGGGTGAGATGCCACAGAGCACCACGGGGAAGGTGACGGGCGGCACCTGAGCTCCCGCAGAGCATGCTGGGAGGAGGGGCCTGCGTGTCCCCAGCGCCCGGGGCCCTGGCCGCGAGGCAGGCCACCACGGACGGTCACGCACCAGGTCCTGTTGGGGACACCACACCAAGCTGTCTCATCTCTGCCTGCAGTCCCTGTATTCTGGAGGGGACAGGACGCACTGTCCAGTGGTGTGGCGCTGGGGAGGGGGCACCAAGGCACGGCTCGGAAGCAGGGTCGAGGTGCTGGGAAGACCCCCCGGGGAGCCATACCGGAGGGAGAGCTGGGGGCGGAGCTGTTGTGGCTGCTCCAGGGAGGGGCTTCGGGGCAGATCTGGTCGTGCAGTTTGCTTTGGCGAGGCTCCAGGGCGCAGGGGAGAGGCGGCGGGGGGCGGGCTGTGCGTGCTCCAAGGGCTTTCACACCCATCCAGGGCCATCTGGCGCCCAGATCTGCCTGCCCCCCTCGCGGGGAGGCCACCGAGTGTGCGGCAGGGGTGGTGTCCTGAGGCCCGGTGACGGGGGTGTGGGTGGCGAGAAGGGCTGCTGGTCAGGACGCTGCTGACCGGAGCAGCGCTGGGCCAGGGGGGCGGCGGCCGCAGGCATCGGCCTGGGTCCCTCAAAGATGGGAGGGGGTTTTCTCAAACCAGCACAGAAGGAAGGTTTTGAGGAAGCAGACCATACTGTGATGGAGGGGTGAGGCACTTGTACCGGAGGGGAGGGCTCTCCTGCCAGCTGGCCTCGGGCCACACTCCCTCCTCCTCCGTCCCTGGCAGACCTGGCCCTGTCCACCTGCCAGTGGGCATTGCCAACCTTGGCCCGTGGGCACCACTGCCGATCCTGTCCGCCTCACGGTGCCGCTCGGGGTCCCAGGGCCCCCGCCCCGGGCTGGGCTCCCCCGGGGCCTCACAGTTGTCACCAGGCCCGTGTCCGCATCCAGAGACCCAGCCCTCCCAGGCTCGCGAGAGGGGCCGCTGCCCGACCAGGAACTGGGAGACCGGGAGGCTGGGGCTGGGTCGGGGGCGGACAGTGTCCTCTGTTCGCCGTCAGCCCCTGGAACAGAATACAACACAGCTGATTTTTTAAATTATAAGGATGAGATTCATACAACATAAAGTGAATTATTTTATTTTGTAACATGTTGATTTTTTTTAAGGTTATTTCTTTATTGTGTGAGAGAGAGAGAGAGACAGCGTCCATATGTGCTGGGGAGGCACAGAAAGAGGGAAAGAGGGAGACAGAGAATCCCAAGCAGGCTCTGTGATGTCAGTGCAGAGCCTGATGCAGGGCTTGAACCCACAAATTGAGATCAAGCCCTGAGCCAAGATCAAGAGTCAGATGCTTAATAACTGAGGCACCCCAAAACAAATAATTTTAAAATGCATGATCCAGGGCGCGTGGGGGGCTCAGTCGGCTAAGCGTCTGACTTCGGGTCAAGTCATGATCTCACAGTTCATGAGTTCGAGTCCCGCATCAGGTGAACACGAGCCCCTTCCCGAGGGAGCTCTGCCGGTTCCCCTCTGCCTCTCTGGCTCTGCCCCCGCTGGGACGCTCTCTGTCTCTGGCCCCACTCACCTGCCCCCCCTCAAAAATAGGTGTGTGATTCAGGGGCCTCTAGTCCATTCACACCGCGGGGCTGCCCCCCTCTTCCTCTACCCTCAGGACACCCTCATCCGCCCCAGAGAAGGTCCAGTACGCATCCGCCAGGCCCTCCCCATCCACCTCCCTGGCCCCTGGCAGCCCACCTGCAGTCCTCTCCACAGATTTACTGATTCTGGGCATTTCCTAGAAGTGGAGTCTGGAGTCCTGGCCCTCGTGTCTCAGTGCCCTCACTAAGCACAGTTTTTTAGCGATGCCTGGAATGTGGCATCAATCAGGATGGCGTTCCTTTCTCGTGGCTGAATAATATTCTGTTGCGTGGCTGGGCCACGTTTTGTTTGTTGGCGGAGCACCTGTGGGCTGCTGCGAACCTGCGGCTCTGAAACATGTGGACGGGGCTCATCGGAGCGTCTGTGCGGGTCCCTGCACCTGAGCAGTGGGCTTGCGGGGTTCCGCCGTGGTTCGGCCTTACGTTTTGGGGGAACTGCCAAACTGGTCTCCAGCTTCCCCGTTTTCCGTTCCTGCCCGCGGAGTGGAGGCCCCAGTTTCTCCAGTCCTTACCAACACTTGCTGGTTCCCCTGTTTTTGATTCTAACCGTTCCAGCGGGTGTGGGGGTCCTCTCGCTGTGGCTCTGCCCTGCGCTTCCTTGATGGCTGATGGTGTGGGGAGCCTTTGTGCCTGCGCGCTGGCTATTTGTGTGACTTCTTTGGAGAGGTGTCTCCGTAAGTCCCGTGTCCCTTTTGAAGTCAGATGTCTTGGGACGCCTGGGTGGCTCTGTCAGTGAAGCGTCTGACTTCGGCTCAGGTCATGATCTCACGGTTTGTGGGTTTGAACCCCAAGTCAGGCTCTGTGCTGACAGCTCAGAGTCTGGAGCCTGCTTCCGGTTCTGTGTCTCCCTCTCTCCCTGACCCTCCCCTGCTCATGCTCTACCTCTCTTTTTCAAAAATAAATAAAAACATTACCAAGTTTTTTTAAAAGAGTTCTTTATACAATCTGGGTATTAGACCCTTATCAGATGCGATTTGTATTTTAAAATATGATTTTATATTTTATAAATAATAAAACAATTTTCTTTGCATGGCTAAGCCCCTGTTTAGGCCACTGGCCGGTTTTGAGTTAAGTTTTGCGTAGGCGTGAGGTGGGTGGGGCCCGGCCGGCTGGGCGTGGCCTGCGGCGTCCCCTCCCCGCCCTTCCTGGTCCCTCGTCCCTCCCGCGGGGCCAGGTGGGAGCCTGCGCGGAGAGTCTGAGCCGCAGGACCGGCCGGGAGCCGGCTGTGCTCCGCCCGCCCTGCCCTGCAGTTCAGTCCTGAGTGGGGCCCCCACGCCCTGGCGTCCCTGCACTGCCGGCGACATCCTCCCGGGGGCTCTCGGGGAAGCGCATCTTCATCCCCGTGTGTCCGAAGTCTCTGGGACATTTCCTCTGGGAAAACAATGAAGCCCAGCAGGTGTGCAAGCCCCCCGGGCGGCTGGCTGGGGGAGGCGATGCGCCCGGAGCACAGCAGCCCCCCGCGACGGGACGCAGGTGAGGAGAGGCGGAGAGGTCGGGGCGGGGGTGCGGGGTGCGCTGGAGACGTGAGCAGGGGCCAAAGCTCCCAGCGCTTGGCGGCCGGGATGCAGGCGGTTCTGGCGACCGCGATGCAGGCGGGCTTGGCCCCGAGTTTGGGGGGACCCACCAGCTGGCCCCTCCGCCCGCCATCGGAGGCTGGGACCGCTGTCCACCGGCGCCTGGCTGAAAAGTCTGGGTTTTGTCTTGGGACTGACCTGAGCTGGCCACCCCCTGCCGGGTCTGGTTCCTCCCGCCCCGAAGGGACAGGTGGGCTTGGGCCGAGGCAGGAGCCAGACTTTGTTACCCAGGTTGGTCTGGCTCTGAGCCTGAGGTCTGAGCGGTGCTTACAGCTTCTGCCAGGGTGCCTTCCACCTCCTACCCCACTGGCCCGGGGTCCTCAGAGGAGCCATGGGCCCCAGAAGTGAGTGGGGAGGAAAAAGGGCTCCAGGATGGGGGCAGGAGCGATGGTGACCCGCATGGGGCTCTGCCGTCTCTGCCCGGCTTCCCAGCTGGAGGTCGGGGGTGGGGACAGTTGGGTGCTGTGGGGCCAGGGAGGGTCAGGGAACTGCATTTGCATATAGGTGTGGGTGTGGGGGAAGCCTTGGGCAAGGAGGGTGGGGGCGCCCAGGGAAGAGTGGGCAGGGCACTGGGTACAGGCAGGGCACTGAGCGCGGCAGGCAGGGCACTGAGCGCGGCAGGCAGGGCACTGGGTGCAGGCAGGGCACTGAGCGCGGTGGCCTGAGCCCTGGGAGAAACGCCTGGATTTGCCATGAAGAGCCCCCGGCCCAGCCCTCCGGCCCCGGCGCCCTCTCCCGGGTTCTCTCCTTCCTCTGCTGGTCTGGGTCCCAGAGGTTGGAGCAGGTGGTCAGTGAGGGGGTTTCCTCCCGCTGTGAGGTCGGCTGTGCAGACTCTGAGCTCAGACTCAGCCAGCGCTTGGGGTGGGGGAGCCTGGGCACCTGCTGGGAGGAAGGACACCAGGAGCAAGGGGCCTGGGAGAGAAGGGGAGGGAAAGAGGAAGCAGGCTGAGGGGGGGCCGTCTCCTGTGAGTGCAGGCTGGGTCCCCGAGGTCACTATGCCCAAGTCACACTGCGACGGGGAATAAGGACAGAGGGAAGGAGAGGGGGGAGAGGGGAGAGGACTGGAGAGCCCTGAGGAGGCCCCCCTCCCCCGCCCAGCCCAACCCCCACCCCAAGCCTGGCCTGGAGGGTGGGGTCTGCCGCATATTTCCCCAGAGGGTGGTCCCTGCGTCTCAGGTCGAGGGAGGGAAGCTGCTGTCTGGCCCTTGGCCCTCTCCTCGCCATTTTCGCTGCTGCCTAGAGACAGATCAACACGGCTTGTTCTTGCTTGTCAGCGGAACCTCAGGACCCGGCCCAGGCCCCAGGGCTGAGTGTCATCGGGGAACCCCAGCCCTGCGGGCGGGGGGAGCGTGGGACACCGGGAGCCCTCAGACCCCCCCCATGGGGGCGCCGGTGTGCCCTTCCCGGGGACACTGTCAGGTCCACTGGCCCGGAGCTGCGCCGAGGCTGCCCTGTGCCCCGCTGCCCATCCCCGATGACCCGGACGGCGAGGACCTGATCCTCGTCTGTGCCCATCCCCCAACGCCCGGGACCTGGCACCGTTTATTCACCTCCTCACCCCTGGCCCTCCGCAAGGGCCTGGCACACAGTGCGGCCTCAACGAAACTTCCAGAACGGCAGTCCAAAGCGTGTGCCCAAAGCTGGGACGTGAAAATAAGCTGTGTGAGTCAGATCTCCCGGGTTCCGCCCCAGCTGGAGTCGAACCCCAGGCCCTGCAGTCACCCCTTCTTTGACCAGAGGAGAAAGGTAGGCAGCCTGGGGGCCTCCAGGAAGACTTCCGAGCCTCCACTCAGCCGTCTTCCCTGAGAGCCGAGGAAGTGGCCCTGGAGAGACTCCGGGAGGGTCCAGGGAGACAGGACACAGCCCTGGATTCTGTCCTGGCTCCTGGGACAGTGGGGCGATGGGGCGGGCGCCTGGGAGGAGGCGCAGAGTGGGAAGGGGCTGGAGGCCCCTCAGCGAGGCGGAAGGAGGGCACCTGTTTTTCCAGAAGAGGAAAGCAGACCAAAGCCGCTTCTCTTCCTGATGTCAACATTCTCTTGTTGGTAGGAGTCAACCAGACTGGGAGCCGGGCTCCCTGAAGAAGCCCTGTCCCCAGCTGGCTGGGCTGGGGGAGGGGGGGACACTGGTGTCCACCGTTTCCTGTCCCCCTGGTTCTGGAGTGTGTCTGCTCTCCATGCCCAGAGCAGAGACCCTGTGCGGGCGGAGAGCCGGCGGTGGGGCTGCCGGACCACACGGCCATCCTGTGGACCGTTTCTTCCCCCACCCCCCGCGGCCGCCCCCAGGGCCACACTCCGAAGGTGTGACAGGAAGGTGCGGTGACCGTGTGCTGAAGCGCTGGGTTCAGGGCTGGGAGGAAAGGAATGGGGAGACGCCTCTGATCTCGCAGTGAGTGCGCTCTGGTGCCCGGCCATGACCTGGGACGTGTGCCCTGCCCAGAGGCCTGTTTGGCCGGGAAAGGGCTGACGTGCCTTCAAGGGGAGGGTCCCTGAGTGCTTAGGTCTCCACGTCCAAAGGTAGAGGCTGGAGGGTGACAGTTCGTGCTCCGGTGGTGCACGGTGGGGACAGAAGGAAGGCGGGGACCACGCCACAGCCTCCAGCATCTGTGTCCCCCAGGAGGAGGCACAGCGGTGGCGGGACAGGTGTGGCCAGCACACGGGCCAAAGGGAGCAGAGTTCAGCACTGTTGGGGCAGTGGGCTGAGGGCTGAGGAGAGGGCACTGAGGAGGCAGTGACAGAGGGTCCCAGTGGGTGGCCAGGGTGGAGGCAGGGTGAGGAGGGAATGGGAGGAGGGACGGAGGCCCTGGGAGACAGGATGAGTCATTTTCGACTGGGACAGGGACAGGGAGCTTTGGAAGGGCCCCGGGAAGGGAGTGTCCGGGAGAAACAAGAATGGTGCACACTCACCGCGCTGTGCTGTGTCCCCTCATCCACGCCCTGCTCTGACCGCGGCGGGTCTCCAGCTCCCCTGGGTCAGCCCTGCCAGCGCCCCGCGGCGCACCTGCCCGGCCGGTCTGCACTCGGTACGGGCTTTACTGTGCTGCGGTCACCGGAGCAAGGTCAAACGGCTGCAACGTGATCTGTCACCTGGGACCCTTTGCCCTTTAAAACGACCCATGGGGGCGCCTGGGTGCCTCAGTTGGTGGAGCTTCTGGCCCTCAGGTCATGATCTCGCAGTTCATGGATTCGAACCCTGCTTCAGGATCTGTGCTCTTCATGGAGCCTGCTTGGGATTCACTCTCTCTCTTTCTCGCTCTCTTTCTCTCTCTCTCTCTCTCTCAATAAATAAACATTAAAACAAACAAAGCAAAGAGAAAACAATTCACGAGCGCCTGGCCGGCCTGGACCAGCCCGTGGAGCGAGCGACTCTTGATCTGGAGGCTGTACATTTGAGCCCCACTTGGGTGTAGAGATGACTTAAAGATAAAAATCTTTAAAAACCAACCAATTCAGTGGTTGCTCTTATTTATGAAATCCCAGGAGCTATTGTTACAGGGACTGGGGGTTTGTGACATGAGTTTCAAACTTAAAAAAAAATTGTTTGTGGCTGCCTTCTCAACCGTGCATGAACATTTTATCTTCATCGGGTCATGTTTGTCTGTCTTCATTTAGGGCTATTAAGAAAATCTGTGGCCGAACTTAGAAAGGGCCTTCCCCTCTCCAAGACTGAAAATGTAGTGTCTCTGTTTCCTTCTGGCTTATTTATGTGTTCACTCTAATTTTATTATTGGGAACGGGCAGTTCAGTTGCGTGGTTCGAAGCTGAAAATGAGAGCGGGCCGCGCAGGAGAGGGGACCCCCACTCGGTCCTGCCGGCTGCCGGGGGCCCCGCGGGACCGCTGTAGTGATTCCTCGTGCTGCCTCGCGGGTGTTGGGAGCCTTAACAACGCACACAAGGTGGAGTATTGTTTGCACTGCTCCGCACTTTGCGTTAAGCCCGTGCTCAGAGCGCCCCTATTCTGTCCCGGAGCTGCGGCACCGGAAGCGGACCCCAGTCCCGGGGCGGGGGGGGGGGGGAACCCCAGGGGCGTTTCCAGGCTTCTGCTCTTCCCAACAAAGCCCTTGGAGGCACAGTCACGTCCCGTGCGGACAGGCGTCTGTAGTGAAACTCCCCAGAACAGGGTTTGCCGGATCTCAGGCGGCGGGGGTCTGACTCCGGGTAAACACTGCCTGACGTCCCTTCCCGTGGAGTCCCTCCCCCTCCCACCCCCTGCAGCAGTTCTCTGAGCCTCACCCCTCCCCAGCTACGGCACCGGCACCGTAAGGAAGAAAATAAAATTGAATTTAAATTGCCTCTAAAGAGAGGGGGCACCTGGCTGGCCCGGTCAGCAGAGCACGTGACTCTTGATCGTGGGGTCATGAGTTCAAGCCCCACATCTGGCACAGAACCAAGTTTTAAAAAAAAATGTATTATCCCTAAAGAGAAACCTGGTGAGGAGCAAGTTTGGGCGGGTAAAGGTAAGCTCTGGAAGGCCACAGATCATTACTGTCCAAGGTGGGGTTTTTGTTGTTAGTTTGATGCATCCAAGAACCGTGCTTCACTTTCTTGGGGGGGGGGGCCGACCTCCCCACCGCCCCGCCCTCCCCCTCCCCGGAGGCGCTGCGCGCTATCGCCCTCTGGTGGTGGGAAATGGCATCTCACTGTGGCTTTTTTTCTTTTTTTTTTTTAATAAACACAATTTATTTTTGTAACATATGCGATTATTTTCCATCATTTACAATACAGTAGTTACAATGACACTCCAAACAGAAAAGATATTAAGCAGGCTGTGTTGTAGCTTATGGGCAAGTAATAAATTGTATCATGTATCTTGAATGTATCATAGAGAAGCTGCTGTATAACGATTGCCACTTCAGATAGCTGTGAAATTAGGTGATTAACTAGTTGGTACTTAACCTTCTAATTGCTGTATAAGTCTAATTACATGAAACAGAAGTTGGGGTTTTGATTTTTTTCTTTTTTTAACCAGCTTCGGGGATAATTGACATATAACTCACTACACATATTTAAACTGTGCCTTTAGGCGCCTGGGCGGCGCAGTCAGTCAAGGATCCCACTTCAGCTCGGGTCATGATCTCACAGCTTGCGGGGTGAGCCCCATGTCGGACTCTGTGCTGACGGCTGGGAGCCTGCAGCCTTCCTGGGAGTCTGTCCTCCCCCTCTCTCTGCCCCTCCCCACCTTGTGCTCCCCTCCTTAAAATAAATAAGCAAATAAACATTAAAAAGATAAAAATAAAACCCTTGCCTAATCCGAGGCCAAAGAAGGTACCCTTACCTTTGCATACTCCTCTGGGATTACATGTTTGCACATGCGCCTGGTTTTCACATTTTCACACCCAGAGGAAGCCGACATATGCCTCTTAGACCCAGTGAAAGTCTTTGGTAACCGTGTCTGGGCTGCACCCAGGGGCACGTGTGCACGTTTTCCTTTTTTTCTCAGTCCAGCTCTTGGGACCTCCCCCCGCCCCCCACATTTGTGATCAGTGGGGTTCTTGCCTCTGGGACATCAGGCTTGGGCGTCGTAAACCCCAGTGGTCAGAGGCTTGGGGGACGAGGCTCTTTATCAGTGGTGGGCCCTGCAGCAAGCACCCAGTGCCTTCAGCTAAGATTTAGCCCGCGCAGGCAGTACGGCGTCCTTCCGTGCCCTTTCTGGGGTGCCGCACCCCTGCGGGGAGCTCCCCCGCCGTGATGTATTATTGTAGTAACTGCTGTGAGCCCCTGTGGCACTAGGGCTGGGAGGTGCCCACGGGTGTGGGGTCCCCCAGTGGAGAGGGTTGGGGCGCCCTCCTCTGTCACAGCCCTCCTGGGTCGTGTCCTCCACGCTCTGCCAGGGGGGTGACTGCTGCGCCCCACCCCCGTCCTCTGCGGTGTAAAGAGTGGACCCGTGTTCCGGGGGCTTGTCAACAAGGAGGGGCACCAGGGGCTGCGGGGCGAGGCTCGGTGTGGCCGCCCTTCCCGGAGGGCACACAGGAGGGGGAGGGCGTCCAGCTGGAGCCCACTGAGCCCCTCGCTCGCCAGGGCCCAGTGTGGGTCCAACCAGGTGATTCCGAACGCGGCCCCGGTAACGCCGGCTTCGTCTCCGCAGGCCCCTGGGGAAGGAGTGCCGGCTCCCGGCTGTGCGGCCTCCTGCTCCTGGCCGCGTGTCTGGGCTTCTACAGGTAAGAGGGTGGGGACGCCCCGGGCCCCCCTTATGGCTTATTTGACTTTAATTCCGGAAACAGTTAGGGTTTGGGCCTCACCCGAGATCCCAGAGAAGGTGTAGTTACCAACCCCTCCGCTCCCACTGCACAGGTGAGGAAGCCGAGGGAAGGCGCCGAAAGTTCGTTTCCCGTCAGGTCGCCACTTCGCAGGGGTGCGGTCTCCCCGCAGCGCTCAGGTCCGATCTCTATGATTCGCAGGCACTTATAGATTCCCCGGGCTGGGGTGAGGGGTGGAGGAAACACCAGTTACAGCACTCGGAGCTCACATCATGCTTTAAATTTATGGAAAACAGATAACACTTTAAAAAAAACTTTTTTTTTTTACTGCATTTCATTTGTTTTAAACAAACCATAGGGGTACCTGGGTGGCTCAGTTGGTTAAATGTCCGACTTCGGCTCAGGTCATGATCACACAGTTCGTGGGTTCGAGCCCCACATCGGGCTCTGTGCTGACAGATTAGTTTATGTTTGAAAACAAACTGAGCAAAATTGCATTCTCTTAAAAAAAATAGGTTCCAGGGGCTCCCTTCAGTGCCCTGGTTCCTCGTCCACAAGGTTAGGTTGCCGCAGCCCCAACTCCGAGGAGGAGGCCGACGCTGAGACCACAAGGAGCACTTTCACTTAGGGGTCAGCCGTGAGCGCTACCCGCGTTTTCACCACTGACTTTTGTAAAGTAATTCGTTAGAAGGAGTTTGTCCTTCTTGGATATCGATTCCGTGCTGGGCACCGAGCAAACCGCTTGATGGACATTCCTGTCCGTTCTCCCAACAACCTGTAAGGTCTGCATTAGTGTCCCCATTTTACACCCGGGGGAGCTGAGGCTCCAGAGGGTGAGGGGAGAGCAGGGTTGTAAGGTAGGAAGTGCAAGATGCAAACCCTTCCAGACCCACTTCCCAGGCCCTGGGGCGAGCCGACCGCCTCGGGGCTGCGGTCCAGCCCGTGCGTGTTCTGGAAAGTGGTGCCCCCGCACCGGCGGACACATCAGCACGTCCCCCCAGGCAGGCGTTTACTGAGCCTGGTGTTTGGAGGGCAGGGGTGCCGGGATGTCACCGCCGGTGGGACAGCTCCTGGTCCGGAACAGTGTCAGGTGTGGAAGGGGGAGTCGACAGGTGATGGGCTGTCACGAGGTGGACACAGGCTTTCCCGAAGACACCCCTTGATCGGCCAGGGGTGACACATGCCGGGGCTTCGAAGGCCCGCGGGGTCTAAGCCACACATGAAAACTTGGGACAGTGCTGGGGAGGCGGCTGGAAGAGCCCGGGGGGGCCCTGCCCGCCGCGTGGGGGCTGTCGCCCCGCAGAGGGACCTCCCTGAGCTGCCGTGCTGTCCTGGGGCCTGGCGTCCACTTCAGAGCTCACCTGTGTCCCGCTGCGGGTCCGGGGCTGAGCCGGCTCCTCGGCCTGTCCCGCGGGGCATCCAGGCTCCGCCTGACCTCTGGGCAGCGGCCGAACTCCGTCCTCTGCCAACAGCCTGTCCCGATATTTGATTCATAGAACGTGCCCTCCAATTGCGTGAAAATACTCTTCCTTGTGACATAAGGCCCCCAGGGAGCATGTGGCCCCTTCCAGGTCATGCCTTCAGGTATTTGGAGACACCTGTCCCCATGCCCTGCTGCTCCCTGCTGGGACCCAGACACCTGTTACCCCACCCCCTCCCCGAGGTTTGCGATGTCTGTCACAGCCAGGTGCCCAGTGTGGAGGCCTGATGGGGCGGGGTCTGCGGTCCCACCTCTTTTCTCCATCTAAATTTTTTTTTAATGTTTTTAATTTGTTTTTGAGAGACAGAGAGAGACAGTGCGAGCAGGGCAGGGTCAGAGAGAGAGAGAGGGAGGCAATGAATCAGAAGCAGGCTCCAGGCTCCGAGCTGTCAGCACAGAGCACGACGCGGGGCTCGAACCCACAAACCATGAGATCATGACCTGAGCCGAAGTCGGACACTCAACCGACTGAGCCACCAGGCGCCCCTCTTTTCTCTGTCTAGATGCTGTGGTTCTTTTGGGTGATTCATCCAGCACCCTCGTCCTCTGCATTGGCTCGCGTTTAGATCTCATTTTATCTTCTTTTCTCCCTCATTTCTACACACTTGGGATTGCCTTTTTAATTTTTTTAGACTGATAAATGGTGCCTAAAAGATTCACCTGATTATTAGATTAAGTTTCTTTCTAAAATGTTTATTTATTTTGAGAGAGAGAGACAGAGACAGAGAGGAGGGGCAGCGAAGGAGAGAGGGAATCCCAAGCAGGCTCCACTCGGTCAGCACAGTGCCCGCCATGAGGCTCAGACTCATCAACTGTGAGATCATGACCTGAGCGGAAATCAAGTCTGTGCTTGCCCGGCTGAGCCGTCCAGGTGTCCCTTTTTTGCCTCCTCATGTGTTCCTTTCATAAATATTTTTGTGGGGGCGCCTGGGGGGCTCTGTCGGCTAAGCGTCTGACTTCGGCTCAGGTCATGATCTTGTGGTTCCTGAGTTCAAGCCCCGTGTCCGGCTCTGTGCTGACAGCTCGGAGCCTGGAGCTGCTTCCGATCCTGTGTCTCCCTCTCTCTCTGCTCACGCACTGTCTCTGTCTCTCTCAAAAATAAAATAAAACGTTAAAAAAATTAAAAAGAAGAAATAAATTTTTTTGTGGATGTAGAATTTTTGCATGTTTTCTTTGAGCGCAATTTACAAATGCGACCCTGGCCTGACTGCGCCTCCACCCGCGCTCCCAGAACGTCTCAAAAGCTCATAATCAGAGCTCTTTCTGCAAATGAACATTTAAGTTTTGAAAGATGACCTCAGTGTTCAAAGAGGGATTTGAGTGTCTCACCACTTACTTACTTGTTTATTTATTTAGATTTCACACAAACGGTGATAATTCCTAGGGCAGAATTCTGTGATGGGCAAAATTACCTTCCGATCTGGCAGAAGGCAAAGTCCCACGCGGGCACAGCCCAGACTCAGCCCCGTGTGGTCCCCATGCCAGGCCTCAGGGCCCGCCTGCCGGTGCCCGCATGGGCCCCACCCGCCTGTCCGGTGCCTGGTGGGGAGGGAAGCTTTGAACCCTCCGTCCCTACTGCTTGGTGGGCGGCGGTGTCACCAGGAGAGGGAGTAAACAGAGGGGGTCAAGTCGGGACCTGGAATGCCGTGGATTTTGATGTGGACGATCGGAGTCCGAGGAGCCCTGGGGCGTCCAGGGTCTGACCCGCACGGGGGTTGCTGCAGCCTGCCAGCCGATGGGGTCACAGGAGGTGGGCAAGGTCGTGGGGAGGCACGCGGTTCTCCCCGTGGGTCCAGATGGAGACACCCCACCCCTGCTGGCTTCATCGGCTCAGCCGCGGGCACGCACCTCCCCCCCACGAGCTCCCAAGGCGCCAGCCCGGTGCCCAGGCACCGAGGTGATTCAGGCGCTGCCCCCGCCCCCAAGGGGCCAGTGTGGAGGGCTGAGGAGAGGGGCTCACAGTCTCACCCAAGTCCCACCCAGGGCGCAGGGGAGGCCACTGCACGGGACACGCAGAAGCTCCACAGGGGACCGGCCTTGTGGGGCGGGGGAGCTCAGGCAGGGGAAGGCAGGGTAGGGCGGGGGGCGGACGGGGGGGGGGGGTTGCGGAGGAGCCAACGGTGGGATTCCAGCACCGCGAGGCACAACCCCGCCGTCTCCCAAGGGCGGGCGGGGGCTCCGGGCTGTTCTCGCCGGGCACCGGGGCCACAGGTAAGATCGGAGATCCCCCTGCTCTGACGCCTAACTCCGCGGCACCGCGTTCGCGACCGGCCCTTGGCTTCCGCTCTCCACGTGACAGCGCTGTCGGAGAACAGAAGGGGGGCGCCTGGGGGCTCAGTGGGGCGAGCGTCTGGCTTCAGCTCGGGTCGTGATCTCAGTTTGTGAGTTTGACTCCTGCGTGGGGTGAGCTCGAGCCCGGCTCCGGCTGAGCCCTGCCGTTCTCTCTCTCTCTGCCCCTCGCTCACCTGCACCTCTCTCTTTCTCTCTCTCTCAGAAAAGAAAAAAAAAAACAGGAAAGAAATAGAAGGGGGCGCCTGCGTGGCTGGATTGGCTGAGTGTTGACTCTTGATTTTGGCTCAGGTCATGATCTGGGCCGGGGTCGTGGGATCAGGCTCCTCGCTGAGTGTGGATCCTGCTTGGGATTCTCTCTCTCTCTCTCTCTCTCTCTCTCTCTCTCTCTCTCTCTCTCTCTCTCTCTCCCTCTCTCTCTCTCTCTCTCTCCCTCTCTCTCTCTCTCTCTCTCTCTCTCTCTCCTTCTCTCTCTCTCTCTGTCTCTCTCCCTCTGCCCCTCTCCCCCACTCGTGCACTCTCTACCTCTGAAAAAAAGACAGAGAGAGAGAAATGAAAATAAAAGCACATAGAAAGGAGGCAGGACTCTGGGCTTGAGGATCTCCAGGGAGCACCTGGGAATTTGTTAGAAAGAGAGATTTCTAGATTTCTGCCCCCCGCCCCACGCCCTCGCACCCAGGCTGGATCATCAGGTGAATCGGACGCTGGGCGCCGGGTCCCAGCGAGAGTGGTTACTGTGGTGACGGGGTTGCGTTCCGGCGGTGGGGGGGACCCGCAGGGGCGGGACGGGCCGCAGGGGCTCTGGCTGGGCCCCACGTCCAGGTTCTCAGGAGCCGGGGCCGGAAGGGAGGGGCTGCGTGTCCCAGCCTCCACCCTCCAGCGAGGACTCAGTTCACACTCTTGTTTGTCCCCCAGCAATGTTTTCAGCCTGATTCCCGGAAGGAGGCAGATAGGAGAGTCTCAAAGGTAATGGCGGAGTCTTTGGGTTCAGGGTGGTTCCTTCCAGAAAGATCTGGAAGGGAAATCGAAACACATGTATGTACTGAATTGGAGGCGGTTATGACCGGAGACCCTGGGCTCCCAGGGTGACTCTGGGAGGGACAGTCCGGTGTGGGGCCGGGGTCCCGCGGCGGGGAGCCGCCGGGGGAGGGGGCCCAGCCAGGTTGAGGCTCGGTGTCATTCCTCCCGGGGCTGGCCTCGCTGCCCACCTGTGAACAGGTAAGGTGACAGCTCCCAACCTGGATGGTCACGAGCCCCGGGGCGCGGCCCGGCCCCAGCGGTCCTCCCTCCACCCAGCCAGGGGGCACCGGGTGGATGGACGGGTGGACGGTGGGCTCAGCTGGTGCCACCTTTCTCTCCAGCAGCACTGAGGACGGCCACCTGCAGGGCCAAGCGGAGGTCCTGCCGTTGAGGTAATGGCTTCTGCTCCTTCCTGTTCCCTCACAAAGACGGGCCTTCCTCGGCCCCAGGACCAACTTCACCCAGGAGCCTGCCGCCCCCCCTCTCCCCCTCCTCCCTCTTCCCCTCCCTCCTCCTCCCCCCTCCTCCCATCTCTAGGCCTGGCTGGGGTCTTCAGGGATGGGGGGTGCACACCTAATCCTTGCCTGGGGTGCCCCCCGCCTTGAGGACTTGGCTCTTTGGCGGCAATGGCTACTTCTCATGAAGCAAGTCAGTGGAACCTTCCCTCCCTCAGCCCAGACAGCCATGGCGGGGCCCCACAGGGGGTGCTGGAGGAGATGACGCGGTGGAGGTGAGGGGCGGGGAGCGGGGCTGCCAGGGCGGAGGGTGAGGGGGGCATCGCCACAGCTCCCCTGGGGGTTCCAAGACCCAGGGCGGCAGCCGCAGCTCCTGCCTCCAGGTCTTTGCTCCTCCCTCCTGCGGGGGGTGGGGGGTCTCCCGAGGCCATGGTCACCACCCTCGGGTGGACCTGTGCCCCAAGCTCCCAGGCACGATCCGCGTCTCCCGGGCTTCCGGGCCCTGCTCTGACCCCTGCTCCACCGCACGCGGGAGCTTTCCCGCAGGGGCCGTGGCGTGGCTGGTCCCGGAGGAGACCTGGCCGCTGGCACGGGGAGCGCGTCCCCCAGGACCCGGCGCTGGGCTGAGTGCTCTTCTGTTTCCCTCCCTAGTGAGAGGGACTGCCCCCTGGACACCTGCAGAGTGCCTGAAGTCCCCAGGTATGGGGGCCCCCTTTCTGCGTTTCCGTGCGTCTTTCCAACAAGTCCTCCTGGGCCTCCCTGTCCCCTTCCTCGCCCTTCCACCCAGCCCAGGGCCTGACTGCAGAGAGAAGGGGAGGGTGACGGGGGGCGGGGGCCAGGAGCGCAGGAGGAGATGTTAGACGGAGGCAGTCACAGGGGGCTTCCCCTTGACCTCCGGCCTGGTGGCTGCTCAGTGTCAGCCCGTGGCGCGCTCAGCCCCGGCTTCTCAGCCCTCAGCTCAGCCAACACTGGGTGATGTGACCGGGGAGGGCCTGGGGGCCGGATGGGGCGGGGGTGGGCGCTTCGTCGTTGTGAGGCAGACGCATGTCAGGACTTACAACGCGCACGCGCAGAGGAGGGGGTGCGGGGGGGGGGCTGAGCCCCTGCCCTCTGCTTGGCTCTTAGCCTCTTCGGTTTGCCACTGGGAAGCACGGGGCCTCCCCGGGGCTCGGGGGGCTCACTCGATGGCCTGGCCGGCTGACCGATGTGAGCAGACAAGTGACTGAGGAGGGAGGGAGGAGGGAGGAGGGAGGAGGGAGGAGGGAGGATTCACGGCGGGCAGGCGGGCGGCCCTGAGGCTGGCCCTGCAGCTGTGGGCACAGGCCGCTTGGCTGGAGACGCCTCGAGATGCGAGCGTCCTCCCCCCCCCGACCCCTGTCCCCTCTGCAGGATGGTTTACCCCAAGGCCCAGCTCCTGAAGCCTGCGTAAGTGAGCACGCCTGCCTCCGCCAGGGGCTCCCGGCACCCGGCCTCAGGTTTTCCTTCCTTTCGCTCATCTCCCTCGCTCCACCTCTGTCTGCCTTTTCTTTCCCTTCTCTCGCCGTGGGGGGCGGGGGGGGGGGCAGTGCTAACCCCGGGCCCGGGGATCATGGAGGTCCACGGAAGGCCCGGAACCCTCTCTTCTCTCTTCCCGGGGACGGAGGACAGGTCTGGCTGGGTGCCCCGGGTGCTGGCGCCCGTCCCTGTGGCCTCAGACAGGAAGGTCATCCCGAGGCCTCGCTTTACAAGCAGGGAAACTGAGGCTCAGAGGCCTCCCTCCCGGTGAGGAAGCAGTCAGGGTCGGAGCCCAGGCCTGGAGACCTCCCTGCCGGGGGGCGCTAGGCGCGCGCACCCTCAGTTCTGACAGCAGCACCTGCATCACCGTGAACCCCTAGGGCCCCGGAGGCCGTGACTTCCCCGGTGAGAGGTGCTGTCCCCGGAGGGCAGTCCCCCGATCGGAAGCACTCAGGGTCCCCACATCCAAAATACCTCAAAACACATAAAATCTCTTATTTTAAAAACCGATCGCACATCGAAAGGACGAGATTTTGGACACACTGGGTTCCACAGCGCACACCAGTCGACCGCAGCTTCGCCTGGTGGCTTCTGCTTCCACGCGCCTCCTAGAGCAGTTTTAAGTCACAGTCTCTGTCGGGCACAGCGCACGGGGAGGGACCAGCTGGCGGGGGGCCTGTCCCGGGTCCTGGAGGTGTGGCAGCGAATGGGCACTTGTGACACAGGACGGGAGGAGAGGAGAGAGGCATCGTGTGGGCTGGGGGTGGAGAAGGGGCAGGGAGGGTTCTGCAGGGCTGCCCTGGGCGGGGTGGGGGCTTCGAGACGGGAGGGGGCTGGAGACCAGCTTTGTCCCTAAAGAAAGCTCGTGCTTCCTCTCCTGCCAGCAAACAGGTGGGTTTCCCACACGGAGCGATGCCGCCGCTCCCCAGTCGGCAGCCCCACGGGGCGGGGGGCTGGGAGCTCAGCCCCATGGGGCTGGGGGGGGGCCGCAGCCCCACGGCCGGGCCCCCTCCGCGTGCCAGTCGCCGGTTCTGGGCTGTCCCCTGGGGTCCTGACCCGCCGGCTGTAGCCCAGGCCCCGCCGGCCCCTCCCCGGGCCCGCAGAGCCCACGACGACCGTCTCCTCTCCAGAGTCTCGGTGTATCACCGAGGTCGCGGGAGCAGCCAGGCCAGGCACCCGGGGCGGCGTGGGGAGGCCGGAGCCTCGTGCCGTCCCCGCAGTCAGGACGTGGTGGAGACCCCCTCACACACGCGTCACCATCGGTTCCTGACTCCCCCCTGGGCGGATGGGGGCCGGGCCGCAGCGCCACGCTCCTGACCACTGCGTGGGCTCCCTGGTGGCCGTCCCCATCCCACACCCCCCCAGGAGCCCACCCAGGTCACCTCATTAAAACGAAAGGTGCTCCGTCCCCCAGGGAGTTCCGGGGGGTCAGGGGCCCCGTGTCAGGAACTGGGGTCAAAGGCCGAATATGTATTTCTTATTCTGGCCAAGCCCCTATTTGCTGGGAAAGGGACTGTGAGCAAATCGCTCTCACTGAGGTGCAGCTCCTCCTTGGAAACGGGGTTGGGGGCTTCCCGGAAGGAGTGTCCTGTGGGACCCAGCCTGCGGCAGGTGCCCAGGAGACACGCCACGTGAGGGCAGCGAGGGAGCCGCAGGGCCGGGCTCCGGCGCTGAGCGAGTGAGACCCAGAGGACCGGCTGGAATCAGGAGGCCCGTCTGCATCCAGCTCCGCTGCCCCCGGCCTGCGGACCGCCGGACGGGCCCTCCCCTCCCCGGCCCGCCTTCCCACGCCTGCTCTAACGCCCTGTGACCTGTCCCCTCCAGGAGGACAGACGTGCTGGTCATGACCCCCTGGTTTGCTCCGGTCATCTGGGAGGGGGTCTTTGACTCTGCCATTCTGGATGCACAATTCAGGAACGCCACCATTGGACTGACCGTGTTCGCCATCAAAAAGTAAGTAAGAGGTGGCGGGGTGGGGGGGGGCCACTTGGGTGGCTCAGCCGGTTAAGGACCTGGCTCTTCGGCTCAGGTCATGATCTCACAGCTCGTGGGTCTGAGCTCTGAGTTGGGCTCTGTGCTGCCAGTGCGGGGCCGGCTTGGGATTCTCTCTCCCTCCTGCTGGCCCCTCCCCTGCTCCTGCTCTCTCTCTCTCTCTCAAAATAAATAAAATAAACTTTAAAAAGTAGGTAAGATCTGGACAGCTGTTCGAAGAAGGACACTCGCCCAGGCTAAGCCGGAAGCCAAGCCCCAGGGCGGGGGGCGCTCCTCACTAGGTGTCGGTCTCTGCTAGGATGGGGTGCTCACCGGGGAGGGGCAGCGCGGGTGGCTTTGTGTGCAGGTGAACCTGCTGGGATTTGCAGGGGCCGCCAGGCGCACCCCTGCTCAAAATAGCAGCCCCACACCCGAGAGCTGTCTGCCCCAGAAGTGACAGTGCCAACCGACGGCCACTTAGCAGAACCTAACCCTGTCACCTAAGCCCACGAGCAGGTGCGCGCTGGCCCTGATGCATCCCCCGGGGAGGGCGACAGAGGCTTGGCAGCCCAGCCTCCTACGCGGTGGCCCGAGGCCTCCAAGTCGCACTTACAGCTTCGGGGATTGCTTGTTTGATTTGGAAACTGGCCGGAGGTTCACATCCGGCCTCTTCCCCCGGGGTGTCCTGGGCACCTTTGCACAACGCGGGCCTTCCTCATTCTTTCGAACGGCTGCTGCTCTTACTCCAGAGCTGTTTCATCCCTACTTGAGCTGACCGTTGCGGAGAGTTGCCCCAGGAGGCACCGTTACAGGCAACCTTTCATTGCGAAACCTTGCAGTTGCGCAGCCGCATTGCAGAACTGTCCCAGCGGACGCGTCTGCCCGCCACCCGCCTCCCAGCAACGTTGTCCTTTCCTCCCCCGTCTCGTTTCCCTGCTTTTACTGGGAGGGAATCACATAACGACCTGATGTATGTGTCGTGACGTGATCACGCCAAGATCTCTTCTCGGCAACTTTCAGATACGCAATACGACCTGTCCGCTGCGGCCGCCACGCCGGGCACGTCCTTCCGGGGGCTGGCTGCGCTCACGTCGGGAAGTCTGTGCCTTATTCCCCAGTCCTGCACCGCTTGCCCCCGGTGGCCGCTTATTCTCTGTTTCTATGGACTCAGTTTGTGTTTGTGTTTTCTCTTAAGATTCCACATATAAGTGAGATCACACAGCATTTGTCTCTGTCTGAGCTATTTCACTTACACAACGGCTTTGAGTTCAACCATGTTGTTGCAAATGGTAGGATTTTTCCTTTCTTCCTTCCCTCCCTCCCTCCCTCCGTCCTTCCTTCCTTCCTTCCTTCCTTTCCTTTCCTTTCCTTTCTCCCTTTCTCTTCCTTATGGCTGAGTAATAGACCTAACTCACACTTTCTTTACCAGCGCACTGCTGGTGCGCACTTGGATACTGTCCTGGCTGTTGGGAATCCTGCTGCGGTGAACGGAGGAAGCCTGATATCTGTCTCTTCCAGATACTGATTTAGGGGAGCCTGGGTGGCTCAGTCAGTTGAGCGTCAATCACCAAGCTCCCAGGGTCATGGGATCGAGCCCTGGATCAGGCTCTGAGCTAAGCATGGAGCCTGCCTGAGCTGAGGTTCTCGTTCTCTCTCTCTCTCTCTCTCTCTCTCTCTCTCTCTCTCTCTCTCTCAAAAAGAAAACTACTGGGGCGCCTGGGTGGCTCAGTCAGTTGAGTGTCTGACTTTGGCTCAGATAATAATCTCATGGTTCGTGAGTTTGAGCCCCACATTGGGCTTGTGGCTGTGGGCCTGTCAGCGCAAAGCCCCCTGCGGATCCTCTGTCCCTCCCCTGCTTGTACTCTTTCTCTCAAAAAATAAAGACCCAGCTCAGTCTCTCCCTCGTCACGGCGGGTCACATGACTCTCAGAGTCTCCAGGCCTCGGCTGGGTCATCCCCAAACCGGGAATCTCCCCGAGATGCTGGGAGAGTCAAGGTACCAATCTTCTTCGTTACATCAGTCTTGGACACAGTGCTTTTCAAACCTTATGCGTGGGGCTTTCCCTCTGGGCAAAAGCGAGCAACAGGGCGCCTGGGGGGCTCAGTCTGTTAAGCATCCGGCTTCAGCTCAGCTCATGATCTCATAGCTTGTGAGTTCGAGCCCTGTTTCGGGCTCTGTGCTGACAGCTCAGAGCCTGGAGCCTGCTTCGGATTCTGTGTCTCCCTCTCTCTCTGACCGTCTCCTGCTTGCGCTGTCTCTCAAAAATAAATAAAAAACATAAAAAACAAACAAAAAAACCCAATACTTTTACTTTTCTCTCTCTCACACACACATTTTAGGTGACGGATGCTACAATTTACATATTTTTAAATATTGTTTGCATAAACAAATTACTGTGGTTGTGGTTAGTTTTTATGTTTGTTTTTAACTCTCAGAGTTGTACGTGATTAATGCACTGCCATTACATCAGACAATCTATGTTTGCCCTGACCAGGGGGTTTTATAAATATATTAACATATTCTTATAATATTCTTATAATATTAGTCGGCATCTGCCTCCTCCCGCTGGAGGAGCGGGCTGCCCTGGAGCGTTTCCTGCAAGGCGGGTCTCGTGCGGATGAAGCCCCTTAACTTTTGTTGGGAACCGGGTTATCTCCCCTTCTTTTCGAAAGTCAGCTTTGCTGGGTGTAGCATTCTGTCAGTGTTTTGAATGTATCATCCGTCTCTCTCTTGGCCTACAGTTTCTGCTGCAAGATCCACCCAAAGGCTTCTGAGAGGGGTTACCGCGTGTGTGATGACTTGCTTTTCTCTTGCTGCTTTGAAAATTCTCTCCTTGTCTGACTTTTTTTTCAAGTTTCTTCCTTCCTCCCCCCTCCCCTTCCCTCCCTCTCTTCCTTCCTTCCTTCCTTTCTTTCTCTCTCTCTCTCTCTCTTTCTTTCTAAGTAATCTTTACACACAGCATGCGGCCCTGAGATCAAGAGTCACATGCTTTTCCAATTTTCCAGGCACCCTCCTCATCTTTGACTTTTGACAATTTAGTTATAATGCATCTCTCTGTAGCCCTTTTCAGGTTCAAACTATTTAGGGGCCTTCGAGCCTCATGAATCTAGATCTCCGTGTCTCTCGTTTGGGAAATTTCTAGCCAATATTGTGTTAAATATATTTCCTGTCTATTTCCCTTTCTTTTCTCCCTCTGGGATTCCCATATTGCATCTATTATTTCTTTTTACGGTTTCCCATGAGTCCATGCCCTTCACAATTAGCGTTTTATTGCCTGATCACTAGTCTGCTCATCTGGCCGTCCTTCTGTCCGTCTCTCCACTCATATCGCGTTCGCTATGTGTGAGGGTAAATCTGGGGTGTCCGCACAGCCCCCGCATGCTTCTCTGTGCACACCGCCACCTCGAGTCTGGGATGTGCTTAGGGTTTTTCTTCTTCCCGGGTGAGGTGTACGTACACAGAGTCTCCTGGCAAATGCTTTGGCAGATGCATAGATGTGTAACCAGAGTTCTCCTTACACACCATTCCCATGCCCCTCCTGGTCGACACCTCCCCCCGCACCCTCTCCTGCACCATCACCTGCCCTGATTCCTTCCTGCTCTAAGATGATGTCTGCCTACTGGAATCATGACGTAGCTACTGTTTTGTGTTGTCTTTTCTCATTATTTTGAAATTTATCTGTGATTTTGCATGAATCGGTGGCTCTTTTTTGTGGCTTAGCATTCCATCTGAGGGGCATACTACAGTCGGCTAATACATTTTCCTTTTGATGGACGCCTGTTTCCAGGGTTTCGATAGTATGAGTAAATACGAATTATGTTGGACAAATCGTTTGTAGACATACAATCTGGTTCTTTAAAATGTTTTTTAATGTCTTTATTTTATTTTGAGAGACAGCAAAGAGCAAGCAGGGGAGGGGCAGAGAGAGAGGGAGACACAGAATCCGAAGCAGCTCCAGGCGCTGAGCTGTCAGCACAGAGCCCGACGCGGGGCTCGAACCCACGGACTGTGAGATCATGACCTGAGCTGAAGTCGGAGGCTTTACCTACTGAGCCACCCAGGTGCCCCCAATCTGTTTTTTCTTGATTGAACATCCAGGAGTAGATTTGCTCAGTCTTAGATTAGAGACGTGTTTACTTTTGTAAAGAAAAGGTCCGGACATTTTTCTGATCTTACACCCCCACTCACAACATAGCCAATTCCGGTCGCTCCCCAAGCCCACCAGCATCTGGGGATGCGAGCTGCCGGTAAAGGCTTATACTTGGGTCTTTATACTCAGATGTGAGTGGGACTGGGGCGCAGAGCCCTAGAAGTAGAATTGGGGGAAGACTATACACATTGAAGGTTTGGATGTATTTTCTCCTCTAAAAGGGTTATAAAAACGGATATTTTCCCTGGTGGTAAATGAGAGTTTCTACCCTCCCTTCTCTCAGCCACACTGGCGTGTTCCCTTACTCAGCTGTTAAAGAAGATCTTTATTGGGGCACCTGGGGGCTCAGGCGGTAGAGCGGCCATTTTCGGCTCAGGTCATGATCTTGCGGTTCGTGAGTTCAAGCCCCGCGTCAGTCTCTGTGCTGACACCTCGGAGCCTGGAGCTGCTTCAGATTCTGTATCTCCCTCTCTCTCTGCCCCTCCCCTGCTCGCTCTCTGTCTCTCTGTCTCTCAAAAATAAATAAACATTAAAAAAAATTTTTTAAAGATGTGTTTTTAAAAATACGTGTTTTTTAAATGTGGGTTTACAAAACACAGTTATTATGTGCGGACCATAGGGGTGAAGTAGGTACCAGAGCAGACAAAGGCCCACTTTCACGGAGCTGTGTTCTCGATGGAAAGAACGGGTAAAGACGGAAAAGACAGGGGAAGAAGTAAAGCACAAATGTGAAACATGCCGAGGGTGATACGGGCTCTGGAACCCACTTCTGGTTGGGTAAGGGGTGCAGGGGGACGTGTCTTCATATTTATTTGTGTATTTGTTTGCTCTTTTTTGTATCGGGTTATAATTTCACATCGTAAAGTGCAGGCCCGTTCAGTGCACCGCTGCCGGGCCTTCCGCGCCCGGGCGTCCGCGCTGGTGCCCGCGGGGAGAGCTGGGCGGTGCGAGCCCCCGGCTCTGGGCTGTAGTCGAGGGAGGGAGGCCGTCTCGGGGTGAGCGCCGCAGGGAACCGCGTCCCAGCCCCAGGGAATCGATGGCGTGAGGGCCCAGCGGAGCGCGCCTGGCCTGTGTCCCCAACATCGAGCTGCCAGCCTGCCCGACAAAAGGTAAAGGACAGGAGGAGAGCAGGTCGGAGGCAGGTCTTGTAGGGTCTGGAGGACTTTTTGGCTTTTTTGCTTAAAGACAAGAAGCCACTGGAGGGTCGGGAGTCGGGAGAAGCCATCATTTGGACATTATCGATCATTTGAATTTTTGCCAGCCTGTGGACTAAGGAAATACCTTGTGGTTGAGACCTCTGCCCACGGCCCTGCAGTCTGAGCCCCCCTTTCCCGACCCCGTTGAGGTCCCCGGTCTCCAGCGAGGAGACTGGCTATGGTTGTTATTTTTATCTTCAGATTTTTAATCATGGCAAAATGCACAGAGCAGTGACCCTCTGAGCTGTTTGTAAGTGCGCCGTCCGGTGGTGCCTGGCGTTCACACAGTCGGGGACCGTCCACCATCCAGCCTCAGAACCGTTCTCATCCCGCGCGGGTGCGGCCCCCGCTTCCCCTCCCCCAGCCCCTGGCGGCCGCCATGCTGCGCCCGGTTCTCTGAGCTGGCCTCCTCCAGACCCCTGCCTCCCGGGGGACCGACCTGCAGTCGGCTTACCTCCCCAGCGGGATGTCCTCACAGGGTGGCCGCGGCGATGCGCCGTTTCTGCCTACGTCTGCTTCCCTCCCGCTGTCCGGCCCTGTCTAACGCCCGCTGTCCCGGGGCTGCTGTCGTCTTAGGTACGTGGTCTTCCTGGAGCTGTTCCTGCGGACGGCGGAGAAGCACTTCATGGTGGGCCACAGGGTCACCTACTACGTCTTCACCGACCGGCCGGGCGACGTGCCCCGCGTGCCCCTCGGGGAGGGGAGGCGGCTGGCGGTCCTGGAGGTCCGCAGCTACTCCCGCTGGCAGGACGTGTCCATGCACCGCATGGAGATGATCAGCGCCTTCTCCCGGCGGCGCTTCCTCCGCGAGGTGGACTACCTGGTGTGCGTGGACGTGGACATGGCCTTCCGCGACCGCGTGGGCGCCGAGATCCTGGCCCCGCTCTTCGGCACGCTGCACCCCGGCTTCTACGCGGCGGCCCGCGGCGCCTTCACCTACGAGCGCCGGCCGCGGTCCCGGGCGCACATCCCGGCCGACGAGGGCGACTTCTACTACGCGGGGGGCTTCTTCGGGGGCTCGGTGGCCGAGGTCCTGCGGCTCACCTCGGCCTGTCACCAGGCGATGGCGGCCGACCGGGCCGACGGCGTGGAGGCCGTGTGGCACGACGAGAGCCACCTGAACCGGTACCTGCTCTCCCGCAAGCCCGCCAAGGTGCTGTCCCCCGAGTACCTGTGGGACGAGCACATGCGGCGGCCGCCGCCCTTCCTCAGGAAGCTGCGCTTCGTGGCCGTGCCCAAGGACCACGCGGCCATCCGCCACTGAGCCGCCGGGCGCCCTTCCCCTGCGAAAGGGGCGCCCGGACATCTGATGCTGGAAACTGTGCCTCCGTTTCTTCCTCCGGAGAGACCCCTCCGCCCACCAAGCGCCGCCGCTCCGGTTTTTCAGCTCTCCCTGATCCCGCCTTGTATCTGAGCTCGGCTCTCCCTTCGTGGCGCCAGCCGGGCCCCGGCCCCGGCAAGGTCCCTTGTCTCTTCCTCCTGCCGCGGAGACCCCGGCGCCTGCTCCGCAGCTCTGAAAGCACTCAGCCTGCTCCCTGGTTACACCTGCCGTCCTGCCCACATTTCCAGCTGGTCTAGCCCAGCGCCGTGTGGGCTCCGGAGCCCAGAGGCTGGGGTTTCCTCCACCTTTGTCTCGGTCAGTTCCCACCACCGGGCCTTGTGCCCAGACACTCCCAAAACACGTTCACATCTGAGTTTAAGTGACCTGTAAAAACCCGGCACGCAGTGGGAGCGGCCCGGCCGGGGACACTTTGTGGGTCTGGTCTGGGTGGGTCGGGGGCTCGTGGCTTTGGGTGGGCGGTCTTTTTCTTTAGGATTTCTGGCAGTTTGTTACATGTTTCTGGTCTTCGTACTTTTCTCCGACACACGTTAAAAACGCCTGCTTCCAGTTTTTATGTTGCCACCTCAACTCCTTCAATGTAGGCAAATTTAAGAGGTCGCCCCTGCTTCGAAATCATGAAGAGAGTCCCTTCCGCGAGCTTCCGAAGGCTGTTTCCGCCTCACGCTCCAGACGTTCGTCTTCCGAAAGTGACTTGTGTGTGTTTTCAGTGCACGTGTTGGGTTTAACTTTGCTTTCTCTGGATGACCATCCCCCGAGCACTGCTTCTGGATCACGTGCTTGAAAACCTACCGGAAAGTTCTCTTCCCGGACGTGCAGTCTCATCGGCCTCGTTCTGACAGCTGTCCTGTGCCCGGGTCCTTTGGGGCTGTCTATTCTGTTCCCTTTGACGCGGTTTTGGCGTGGTGGGGTCTGCAGACGTCTTTGGTGTTTAAAGGTATTTTATCAAAGCGCAGGAGCAGGGCCCGTGGCAGACGAGCTGTACCTGCGTCGTGAGGAGTGACTGGTTGGATACCGTGGAGTTGGGGGAGGTCGAGGCAAGAGGGAGGGCCCCAGAAAGACCTTCCCAGGCCACCGAGGACCCGTAGGACCCCTGAGGCCTGGCTAGTGTCACGCCAAGGCTGTCTCTCCCGTGGTAAGGCGGTAGCGAGTTCCCGGAGGCATGTTCTGCTCTGCCTGCTTCAGGGAGCTGCGGGTTATAAGGAAACTTACTGCCACTTGCATTTCCCTCTGGCCTGAGCCCCCACATCGCTGCGGGGAGGGGGGGTGTGGTGGTGCTGGGCTCCCAGAAACTGAGTCTGTGGGTTTCTGCAGGTTAAGCTAAGCTGTTGAGAAGATTGCCTTTTTCGGGCGCCCGGGGGGCTCCGGTCAGTCAACCTTCTGACTTCAGCTCAGGTTATGGTCTCACAGTTTGTGGGTTCGAGCCCCGCGTTGGGTTCCGCACGGACAGTGCGGAGCCTGCTTGAGCTTCTCTCCCCCTCTCTCTGCCCCTCCCACACATGCTTGCTCTCTCTCTCTCTCTCTCAAAAATAAATAATAAGCATTAAAATGAAAAGATTGCCTTTTTCTTCTACTCTATGAAGACATTTATGAACTGATCGTGACCGCGACCTCTATCAGTTAACCTTTGGTGTTCCCCTCTCCTTTGTTCTTGGGCAGCCAGGAGAGCCTGAGGACCGTCAAAGTCACCCACCTGGGGTGGGTAGGGTCGCCTGCGGGGCGTCAGCTTGCCTGGTGCTGCCTCGTCACGTCGGCCTGTGGGTCCGTCCCTGCGGCACTCACACCCCATCTTATACTCGGCTGCAGACAGATCTTGGGATCCGGTGGCCAGTCCTTGTTTGATTGCCCTTGGCCCCGGGGCTGCCGCATTTCCCCTCTGCCTTCATATCTGTTGCGTTGCGGGCGGAGCCTGCTGAGGTTTTCATCGGAATTGGGTTAGAAACGTCTTGTCAACATTGGAGATCCCACGCCGTGAACGGGCTCTCCGGCTCCTTAGTCCTTCAGTCTTTCATCAGAACTTCATCGTCTCCGTCAAGGTCTTGTAAGTCTTGTTCTCCAAGACTCACAGCTAGGTGCCAGGTTCCCCCCCTTCCCCAACATTTTATTTTTTAAAACTTAAAACACACCAAAAAACTTGTTAAAGACACTCTCGTACCTGCCACGGAGAGTCCACCGCGAACACTGTGCCGCGGGCCTCCAGCTGCCTCCAGTTTGGCCTCAGACCTTCCCTTGGGTTCTGGCTCCCAGCTGGACTCTGGGCTCAGGTGGAAGACCCCGAGGACAAAGCTTCCCCGCCCCAAACCGAAACTACCCCCTCAAGCAGTAAGGGGCGCCTCCAGCCAGCAAGACCCTGCTTGTCCGTGGTTCCAGGGACCGAGCACGATCTGACGTCCCCGCTCACCTGCCCGGACCCGCCCCTTCGCCCCCCTTTGCTTTCGTGGACCTGCAGCTGTGTCCCACTCTCTGGACCCCGGCTGCAGTCCACGCTCCCCGGCGCTGGCCTCGCCGAAGGAAGGAACGTTCCCGTCCAACTGCCATCGTTTCTCTGCCTTTGGGTTTTGTCAGCGCGAGTGGCCCGACCTGGTCAGTTTGGGACCCGCAGAGCCAGGAGCTCTTGCCCCCCTGCGCCCCGGCTGTCATACGTCACCCATCCATGCCCCCATCCAGCCATCGATTCAGTTACATTTTTGTTTGCATTTAAAAACAACTTGCAGGGGGGCGCCTGGGTGGCTCGGTGGGTTAAGTATCTGATTTCAGGTCATGATCTCATGGCTCGTGGGTTTGAGCCCCGGTCGGGCTCTGTGCTGTCAGCTCGGAGCCGGCTTCGGATCCTCTGTCTCCCTCTCTCTACACACACTCTCTCCCCCTTTCACACACACTCTCTCTCTCCCTCAAAATAAAAAACATTATTAACAAACAAACTAATAAAAACAACTTGCAGGGACGCCGGGTGGCTCGGTGGGTTAAGCATCGACTCTGGATTTGCACTCAGGTCATGATCTCACAGTTTGTGAGGTCGGGCCCTGTGTCGGGCTCTGCACCGACAGCTCGGAGCCTGCTTGGGATTCTCTCTCTCCCTCTCTCTGCCCTTCCCTTGCTCTCTCTCTCTGTCTCTCTCTCTCAAAAATAAATAAACATTTGGGTGACTCAGTCGGTTGAGCGTCCAACTTCGGCTCAGGTCATGATCTCACTGTTTGTAGGTTTGAGCCCCGCATCGGGCTCTGTGCTGACAGCTCGGAGCCTGGAGCCTGCTTCCGATTCTGTGTCTCCCTCTCTCTCTGCCCCTCCCCTGCTCATGCTGTCTCTCTCTCTCTCTCTCTCTCTCTCTCTCTCTCTCTCTCTCTCTCAAAAGTAAGTAAACAATAAAAAAAGTTTTTTTAAAAGAAAAGCAAAAAATAAAAACATTAAAAAAAATTAAACCTTGCAGAGCTCAGGGTCCAGCGTTTCAAACACTCAAGTGTAGGCGCTATAAGCCAGAGCTCAGCCTTTCCCTAGAGTTTGTTTCGAGGGTAAAACTTACATACGGTGAAGATAGTAACGTGCCGTTTGGTGAGCCTGACGCGTGCCCACTCCTGTCACCTGCTCGACTGAGACGTGCCGTCGGTGTCACTCCAGAACGTTCCCTTCCCGTCAGCTCCTGCTCCCAGTCCCCAGGGACAGGCAGGGGCACGAGTCTCTTCCCCGGAGGCTGGTTTTGCCTTTACATGAACGGTATCACAGGATCCTACCGGCATTTATCCGTTGACACTTCAGCGACAATTCTCTGCGTTATTTCTTCCGTTTTAGTGGTTGCTCCCGGGGCCACGGGATGCGTCCTGAACTTCCCACGACTCGCTCGGAGTTAATATTGCAGCCGCGAGGGCCCCTTTCCCGCCTCCCCGTCCTGGAGGCCACCGTCGTCACATGTGTCACGTCGTACGCTGCAAAACCCAAACTGCGGCGTCCGAACTCCTGCTTAAAACTCTCATGTTTATTCTCAAGAAATTAAGAATAAAAATGGTCCTTTTCTACGTATTCCAGATATTTGCCACTTCTGGTGCTCTTCCTGCTTCCTGCGCATTCAAGTGTCAGCCTACTGTCCTGCTCCCTCTGCCTGAAGATTTCCCTTCAGCATTATTTTTTAAGTAGGCTCCGCGCCCAACACGGGGCTCGAGCCTCTGACCCCGAGATCGAGAGTCACAGGCTCCAGGGCCTGAGCCAGCCAGGCGCCCTGCCGGAGCCTTTCCTGCAGTGCAGCTTTGCTGCCAATAAAGTCTCATTGTTACGCCTTGTCTCACTATGTATATTTTTAAGTTTATTTATTTATTTTGAGAGAGAGAGAGCGCGCATGAATGGGAGGGGCAGAGAGAGAGAGGGATAGAGAGAATCCCAAGCAGGCTCCGCACTGTCAGCACAGAGCCCGGTGTGAGGCCTGATCCCCTGAACTGTGAGATCGTGAGCCCAGCTGAAATCCAGAGTCGGCGCTCGGCTGACTGAGCCGCCCGGGCGGTACCCGTATTCACGGCGGGCAGTGCGACACCGCGCGGAGCATTCTGGGCCGGCAGTGTTCTTCTTCAGGCCTTTACAGGTGCCAGTTCAGTCCTCTGACCTCCGTGCTTCTGATAAGTTACTTGTTTGCTCTTTTCTTGTTTATGTGTTTTCTTTGCTCTTTTTAAGACTTAAACAAAAGCGCCCCCTCTGGAGTCCTTCCCTTGGCCATGCCAGGAGTGTGTGGTTTGCTCCGCCGCTGGGGACCGAGCTCCCGGACCCCCGCTGTGCGTGCTCCATCAGACTTGGAGGCTTCTAGCCGTTGTTTTTTCAGATCCGTTTTCTGCCGCAGGCTCCCTCCCCTCTCCTGGGATTCCAGTCACGCAGAAGCTGGATCTTTTGATTTTACCCACGGGTCCCTGCGGTGGTTTCCGTTTCATTCCCCGCTCTGTTCTTCACAAGGGAGGACTCTTCCTGCGCCTTCTGGTGTCCTGCCGGCTCCAGTCCGTTGTCAGGTCCATCCGCTGAGTTCTTGAACTTCCAGGCGCTGTACCAGCATCAACGCTGCCCACCACCCCCAGCCTCGGGGACACCTCGGTGTCCGGCGTCACCCACCGCCTGTCCCGAGTCCGGGCCGGCCGTGTCCTGTTTGCTACGCGCCTGCTTTTTCTGCATGGCCTCCCTCACGGTGACAGTTCGCTGTGGACAGGGTTCTGTTACGGTCTTCAGGAAAAGGCTAATTCTTCTGTTTTAGGCGGCCATAGCTTGGCTCTGCCTCGTCTGTGGTGGGCGACGGGACCAAGTTCCCCATTGCTTTTTCAGGGTCATCTTGGTGGCTTGGGAGGCCAGCCCGCCCCCCACCGCGTGAGCCCTTGCTAGGCTGGAGGAACTTAGGGCTTGTTGTCTCTGGCTCTCTCTTTCCTGGTATTCCCCCCTGCGATCTCCTTCTTCAAACCAGTAAGACGGGAATTTTTTTTACTGACTTTTAACTGCACGCTGCTGACGGGCACTTGACCTCACACGAGCAGCTTTCCAGAACCTTCCAGTGTTCGTTTGGTTTTAAACTATCTTTGGGCCAGGGCTGCCTGTGGGGCTCAGCTGGTTCAGCGGCGGGCTCTTGGTTTCAGCTCAGGTCATGATCTCGCAGCTCGTGAGTTCGAGCCCCATGCTGGGATTCTCTCTCCCTCTCTCTGCCCCTCCCCTGTTTGTGCTCTCTCTCAAAATAAATACATAAACCTAAAAAATTGTCTTTTGGCCAAAGTGTGCAGGTATTATATGTAGGAGGAGCGGATGGCTGTGGGCTGCAACCCCTGCATCACTGAAAACCGCCCCGTGTTCTCAGCGCACACGGTGCCTGGTCAGTAAGCCCACTTCCAGGCGTTTCAGGGTTTTTATGGCTGCTGCGAATGTCTGCTTCACCCCTATTTCCGGCCCAGCGAACCCGTCTGTCAAGGGGCACCTAGCACACGCTTTAGGGTTTAAGGGTCGCGCAGCCCCCCGCCCCACGCAGCTTTCCAGTCTCGCCACGCCGCTGCAGACGCGGCCACGGCCGTGCGTAACCCGGCGAGGGCAGCTGCGCTCCAGCAAAAAGTCCAAAACCGGGCGGTGCGGCCGAAATGGCCCCCAGGCCCCGGTTCGCTGACCCTTGCTAACACGTTCGCGATGAGTTACCGCTGGCGCAGGGTATGCGAGAGGCCTATTGACTATTGCACAGGGCGTCCTCCGGCATAGTACTCAAATCTTCTCGAGGTCGTGGCATTTTTCTTTCTTTAACGTTTGGTTTATTGTTGAGAGTGAGAGAGCACATGCGTGTGCAAGCGGGGGAGGGGCAGGGAGAGGGGGCGGGAGAGGGTCCGGAGCGGGCTCTGCGCTGACAGCAGCGAGCCGGATGCGGGGCTTGAACTCACGAACCGTGAGATCATGACCTGGGCCGAGGCTGAACCGACTGAACCACCCAGGTGCCCCATGGCATTTTTTTTTCAGTTGATTCTTTTGAAATGTTTGGAAAGCTAGTCATGTCAATAATCATAATATTGGTGATTCTATATATGGCTAATAACAATACTACTTTTATTTTTCCCTCTTTAAAATTTTTTTAACATTTTAAATTTTATTTTTGAGAGAGACAAAGTGCCACCTGGGAAGGGGCAGAGAGAGAGGGAGACACAGAATCTGAAGCAGCTCCAGGCTCCGAGCTGTCAGCACAGAGATCGATGTGGGGCTCGAACCCACAAACTGTGAGATCGTGACCTGAGCTGAAGTCGGCTGCTTAACCAACTGAGCCCCCCAGGCGCCCCTTATTTCTCTCTTTTCATGGTCCCTTGAGACCGATGTGGCTTTCGCGGTGCTGCGGTGATGAGCGGGGAGTGCGGCGCCGCGTGGATCTGGGCAAACCCGGGCGGCTCGTGTAGGGGCGGAGCCTGGGCTTCCTTTTGTCCCCCGTTCACGGTGTCTCCCATTTGACGATGCTGACAAGTTGGAGGATCGTGGCCACAGCTGAGCTGCCCCCCAGAAGCTGTCCTACGTAAATGTTCGGATTTACGCAGCCCCGAAACACCCTTCTGTGGATGCCATCCGCCTTTCCACACGGGACACGGCGTGGGTGGCGGTCCCCAGCGGGGCCCACCCGGCGGCCTCCGGAGCTGTCAGCGGCGGCATCGCCTCCTGCACGAGGGGCTCGGGGTCCCGGGCCGCGCCTTCAGCTCTCATGTCCCTTATGGGGTTATGTTTCCTCTTTGACTCAGCGTTATTTGGGAGATAGCAGACTCCGTGTTTGTGGTCATTTGTGTCTGGATTCACTGTTTTTTGACCAAAGGGTGCGGCCCGTGCTTGTCCCCTAGCCCTCCCGCAGGTCAGGTGCCACCCAGGTCCGGACCGACAACAATGGGCGTCTGTGTTCACAATGACGTCAAGAGCCGAGTGTTGGCTTCCGGCAGCGTCCCCTTCCGGCAGATTGGTAATAGACCCGTCAGTCTATCCGTTGTTCTTGGCCCATTGATTCTGCTGGGGTGGGTGCTGGCCCGATTTTATGTACACATCTACTTATCCCTGACTGGCCATCACGCTCCTTTTATGTTTTATTTGGCTTTCCATCAAAAAGTGTTCTCGGGACAATCTGCTATTGTGACGCCAACAGTCTACCAGATTGGATTCCGTCACCTTGCCTTGTTTTCTGTGCTCTGGGATATTTGAATCATCTTGACATTTGTTTTCGCTCAGAAAACCTGCAGAACCTGATGAGGGACCATATGACCAGCTGAGGGGAGGGCACCGACCAGCACGCCCTGCCCCTGCCCTGCAGGTGGGAGGCGGTGGCGGTCCTGAGGCTCTCCTGGCTGAGAGGGAAAACTCCTGGTGACTGATAGAAGTCACGGTCGAGCAGGACGGGGAGTCTCCATTAGTCTCCCCACAGCTTAGTAAATTACAAGAAAACGGCAATCTTCTCAGTAACTTAACTTCCAGACACCTATGGACTCAGTTTCCTGGAGCCCCACCGTGCCCCTCCCCTCCGTCGTGATGTGGGGACACAGGAGAGAAGAAATGCGGGTAAAAGTGAATTTCCTTGTTGACAGGTACAGAGTAGAACGTTTCTCCAGGAAGTCCCGACCGTCCTCATGTTAATGCCTCCCTAGAGGGCAAACAATCTTAGCTGGACAGTAGCAAGGCCTCCGCCACCTTAGGAGTCCTCGTTAGCATCGCAAGTCCTTCTGGAGGCTTCCTCTTGCCCTGACCGCCCCCAACGCCACAGTACACCACCAGTCACCTGTCAGACGCACGATGCAGGCTTCCTGCCCCCCCGTCCTGTCCCTGGCCTCTAATAAAATCACTTTTTTGCACCAAACACATCTCACAAATTCTTTCTTGGCCGTCAGCTCTGGATCCCCAACATGCCAAAACCCCATCGTTAGCTTCTGCTTTTCCGCTTATGAGTTTATTCCTTTCGTTTTAGTTTGGCCTATTTTTTACCGCGTTCATGACTGGGATGCTTAGCGCACAGGGTCATTTGTCTGGAACGCTACTAGTCGGTGCGGCTTTGACTTTTCCCTTGAGCACGGCGCAGGCTGTGGCCTGGGTGTCTGTGCCCCGTGTCCACGCCGTGGCTCCCTGCTCAGCAGTCTGCTTCTATTCCCTCTTCAACTCAAGATTATTTAGAAGAGTGATCTTAAAATGTCCAGGTAGTTGGCTGTGATTCTTGTTACTATCTTCTAGTTGTTTCTGGATGTAGATATAGTTTTGTAGCGGGAATAAAAGGCACACACAGTCTCAGCCCTGCCGAATTTGTTCGCCTTCTCCTACAGCTTACAGATGGATCGTTCACAACACTTTTAGGGGCCGCTGAAGAGAATGTACACAAATGGTACAAACACCTTGGAGAATGTTCGGCGATTTCTTGTAAAGGTAAGGTGCACCAACCCTTCCTCAGGTCCACTTCCCGGTATTTGCCCAAGAGAACGGAAAACGCGCGCCCACAAAAAGACTTGTACAAGAATGTGTGTGTCAGCCTTATTGACGAAGCCCCAAGCTGGAAACAATTCAGATGCCCACGAACACAAGAGTGGACCAGCCAAGCGGGACAGTCACACAGTGCAAACCTCCTCAGCACAGAGAACCACCGGACCGTAGATGCATGAAGAACGCAGATGAGTCTCCAAGGCGTCGTGTGGAGCCGGAAACCGGACACAAGAGCAGGCTGCCGGATTCCGTGCGTGTTATGCCCACACACGGGCAGCACCCATCTATGGTGACTAATACCAGAAAGACGGAGGGAGGGGCCAGTAGTTGTCTGGAAAAGGGGCTTTTTGGAAGTGACGGAGTGTTTTCAATGCTATTGTAGGTGATTAAGGGCGTATCGTGTGAGAAGAAAGGGAGATGATTCATTTTTAGAAATACCAAATGAAAGCTGTGCTGTCTAGTTAACAGTAGGTTTACAACCTATTGGAACTATATATGAACCCCGTTTTCCCCCCATTCACAGAGTCCCAAACCGTTAGACACTTCCCTTCCTGGTTCCTCTTCCCTTCTCTGGTTGGAGGGCTTATTTTCGCGGGCTTTGCAAGGAGCATGCACCAAAGAACAAAGGAAGGACTGAAAGTCTCTGTCGCCTCAGGAAACCTACACTTGTTCCAATCAGACCATTTTTTGCCTTACGCCGCTTGGGGGACTTCCGGGTCAGGCTGTGACCTCTGCAGCACTCAGCCAATGAGGAGCCGGGGGAGGGACTTGGGGGCTCGGGGATAAATTGTCTGCTGTAACCGCCCTGAGTGTGCCCATCCACCAGAGCCCTGCTCTTGCAAGAACGTTAACGCCTCTCATCACTGCGCTCTGAGTCTCCGAGACCCTCCTGTGATTGAGTTGGTGGGTTTATCTCTTACATATTGCAATTGCCAAACACATTTGGCCTGTCATTGTATGTAGATTATATACCAAGTAAAAGGACCAAGACTCTTCCTGTTTGTCACTTACAGAATTCTAAATAGTGGGGCTTTATTAGTGTCCTAGGACCGGCAAAACCAAGTAGCATAAACCGAGTGACTGAAAACAACAGGAATTTGTTCTCATGGAGTCCTTGAGGCCAGAGATCTTAGATGGAGGGTGTTGGCAGGGCAGTGCTCCTTCCCAGGTTCCGGGTAGAAAAACCCTCCCGGCATCCTAGCACGTAGAGGTGGCCGCCAGCCTGGGGCTGCTGTGGCCGCAGCTTCTCAGCCCCGATCTTGGCTCCGCCTCGCACGGCCCCTCCATCGTCTCCACCTGCATGTGGCCGCCATCCCTCTGTGTCTGTCTCCTCTGCTTGTGATGCCACCAGTCAGACTGGATTAAGGGCCCACTCTACTCTGCTATGACCTCATCTTAATTTGTGTCCTACTTGTACCTGCAAAGCAAATCACATTCACAGGTGCCAGGGGTTTAGACTTCAACTTGCATTTGGGGGGGACACGATTCTACCCGTGACATGGATGAAATCAGCCTTTCTGTTCAAATGTTCCATAGGTCTACCGCCTTTTTTGTTTTCATCAACAGGTTTTATATTTTTAGAGCAGTTTGAGGCACCCAGAAAACCTGAGCAAACGGGACAGGGTCTCCGTGTGCCCCCTTCCCCCCACCCCCCTGCGTAATCTCCCCTGTTGCTTACATCCTGCCTTTGGGTGGCACTGTTGTTGTCTTTGGTATATAAGTCAATACTGGTGCATTCGCATTAGCCGAAGTCCGCAGCTTACGTTAGGAGGCACTCTGCATTGCATATCCCACAGGTCTGGAAAAATGTATAACGGTAGGGTAGGCACCCGCCAGACCAAGAAGTCTCCCGGCCCTGCAGAACTCCGGTGCTCGGCCCACTCATCCCCTCCCTGCCCGGCCCGAGGCAGCCACTGATCCTGTCACTGTGCCCAGAGTTGCGCCTTTTCCAGAACGCCATGGAGTTGCAATCCCACCAAAGGGAGCCTTTCGAGGTGGGCTTTTTTCTCTAAGTAACAAGCATTTAAAATTCCTCTGTGTCCTAATAGTCTCATAGCTTTTTTTTTTTTAAGTACCAAATCATATTCCATTATGTGGAGGGACCATCCTTTATTTACCCACTGACCTCCTCAAGGACACCGTGGCCACATCCAAGCCTAAGCAATCCTTGGCAAAGCTGCCAAGGACCTCTGTGCGCCGGTGTTAACGTGGACGCGGGTTCTCAACTCACCTGGGCAGGTCCCAAGGGCTGTGCTGCTGGCTGGCACGGTCACAGTTGGTCTGATTTTGTGAGAAACGGCCAACCTGTCTTCCAAGGTGGCGGCACCGTTCTTGCGTCCCCACCAGCAGTGATGGTTTTGTTTATTTTATCTGTTGGAAGGCGTGTGAAAGGCCCCTGCGGTGTTAGGTCCGGTGGTGCCCAGATGCTCCTGAGGACTCTATCTTATCAGTGAATTGTGCTTTTTAAATTATGAAATATTGCCCTGAACTGTTTATCGCTTCCTGCTTTGAGCTCAGCGTGGTCCCAGATCCGTGTTCACACCCGCTTTTCCGGACTGACCTTCTCCTCCCGTGGCTCCCGCTCAGGTGCGCTGTGCTGCCACCTAGTGCCTTGTCTTCTGAAACGCGTCCTCACGTGATCTGTGCGTCTTTCTCTTTTTCCAGGGGCGTGTGACGCCTTCACACTTGTGATCATCTGTGCGTTTAAGGCTAATTCTTGGTGCCCCGCATCTGTTCTCTGTTTGGCGTCAACCGTTGAGATTTGTAGTTTTACCTCTTACGCCGGGCATCTTCGGTCTCCTCACCTGTTTTAGGTCGGCTCACGGTTCCGTTTCTTCTTGAGTCCGTCTTGGAAGTTTGTGTGCTTCTCAGAAATGATTGGTTCCATCTTGGCCAATTCGTTGGCATAAAACTGTTTAATTTTTGTCTACACTGTCAATTTTGTAACTCTCTAGAAGAAAGAATGTTGTCGTCACTGATTTTCCCCAGTGCTCCTCTGCTCCCTTTATCTCCGGTCTGGTTGTTATCATTGATTTTGCTCTATTGTCTAGGTTTCCTTCGATGGGTTTTTTCTAGTTAACCAGAGGACAGGTTTCCCCTCTGCGGGGGGTCCATCCAGATTCCTGCATTTCCCTGCTTCTCTTGGGGCCCCGGACAAAACAGCTGTGTCCTGTCTGGGGTCAGGCTGCGGTGTCACCACGGGTACAGGGGCCTCTTTCTCTGACTAAAGCCAGTTTTTACTAAGAGCCGCCTCTTTCACCCTGGACGTCCCCTCCGCTCCCGGGCGGGTGGCCCGTGGGACGG
>PISW01008983.1:0-66980 GCA_004023785.1 Mungos mungo
ATAGAATCCGAGTCTCCATAATATCATATTTACCATGTCCAGGATGGAATTAAAAAAAAAACAAACCTCAAGACACAATGAGCTAGGAAAATAGGACCTATTAAGAGAAACACACTCAGCATAGATCAGCCCCAAGATAACATAGATAGACTTGGCAGATAAGGATCTTTTTTAAAATGTTTGTTTATTTCTGAGAGATAGAGCCCAAGCAGGAAGGGGCAGAGAGAGAGAGGGAGACAGAGAATCTGAAGCAGGACCTGCGCTGTCAGCATAGAGCCTGATCCAGACCTAAGCTGAAGCCATCACCTGAGCTGAAGACGGACGCTCAACCTGTTGAAATACCCAGGCCCCCTTAGCAGATAAGGATCATAAAGGCTATGTTACACCTGTACTCAAAAATGAAAGAAAGATATGTTAACAATGAATGTAAGGATTGAAAATTTTAGCAGAGTATTGGAAAATACAAAAACAACCAAAAGGATATTTTAGAACAGAAATTTATAATATCTGAAATGAAAAATACCCTATATGGGCTAAAAAGTATGATGGAGTTGGCAGGAAAATGAATAACCATCAAAAGATTATTTATAGCAATTATTCAATCTGAAGTAGAGTGACCAAAAAGATTTTAAAATATTTTATTTTTTTTAAATTTACAGTTTATTGTCAAGCCGGTTTCCATATAACACCCAGTGCTCTTCCCCACAAGTGCCCTCCTCCATGACCATCACCCACCTTTCCCTTTCCCTCTCCCCCTTCAGCCCTCAGTTTGTTTTCAGTATTCAAGAGTCTCTCATGATTTGCCTCCCTCCCTCTCTCTAACTCTTTCCCCCCCTCCCCCTCCCCATGGTCCTCTGTTAGGTTTCTCCTCTTAGACCTATGAGTGAAAACATATGGTATCTGTCCTTCTCCGCCTGACTTAAAAAGAATTAATCTCTGACATAGAATTTAAGATAAGGAAGTATTTGAGTGAAATGTTCCTTTTTGATACTAAACTTTAAAATATAGTGTCATTTCCTAGTTGTTGTATGTAAGTCATGAATCACTGAATTCTACAGATGAAACTAATATTACACTGTATATTTCTAACTGGAATTTAAATAAAAAGTTGAAATTACAAAAAAAAACCTGCACACAACAAAGTCTGCACATACAGATAAACAGATATAATGCTACTTCATTAAAAAATAAACAAACAATATTTATTTTCTCTCACCTATTTCTTAAATCATTGTTCAGCAGATCAATTACTTTATCAATTCTTATATATTAAAATGTTATAAAAGTTGTAGGAAATATTGTTCAAATACATCAAATAGGTGCTCTCTTTTTACATACAAATTGAAATAGTTTTGATTGACTCTCAGGAAAATACATGACAAATACTTCCACGTGCCAAGTACTTTTTTCAGAAGTATGAAAAAATGTAATGAATATGAAATTTAATATGAAATTGGAATTTAATTACTTATTATTTTATCTTACCTTGATCTTTTGTTTTCTTGTAGCCAATTCTTTTGTTTCCTTGTTTTAAACTATTTATTTTGATTGACACCATATTATTTGATAATATTATTACCTAATATAATATTATGCTCTGATATATTGTCTATATGTAATGTAGAAGGAGAGTTTTAGGGAAAGTTTTGGTATTCTCTGAATATCCTTCCCTTCCATCCCTATAAAGAAATAATAAGGTGTGTTTTTACTTTCAGCTCAAGCCTTAGAAAGATGTTCTAATGCAACATTCTGAGAAAATGATTTGTATCTTTGAGGTTCTGATTTATGGTTATGAAATCTGTGGCCAGACAGTGGTCTAATGTTGAATTGGCAATGACTGATGCTTTTCTTGGGTGGAAGGAGGATAACAGAGAAAAAAGAATATATGTGCTGTTCTTGTTGTTGTTTTGTTTTCTATGGATCACATGTGGAGTACTCAAGACAGAGCTGGCAGGAGGTTCCTTTGGATTCTGACCAAGAAGGCTGCCCAGAGGTCAAGGAACTCAGTAAAAAGAAGCTGGATGCCAAAGGAAGCAATTGTAAGTGACCCGATGGAGAAATTGTGTCTTTCACATTAAAAACATAACTGCAGGTGAGAAATGACCACTGGCGGCGTGTCTTCAAAGAACAGATAGCAACAGACATGAGAGAAAAGATTTAGCTTACGTGAGCCAAGACCAAGGAGCCCAGAAATCAGCTAGTGATGGTATCAGTCAATAAATGCACTCCCCATTCCCTTAGTACTACACGGGCTTGTTGCTCCAAACTTAACACAGACAAAAGCAGCATATTAAGTGAGGAAATAGGAGTAAATGCTCTTAACTTTACTGATTACACTTTTAAAAAATGTTATTGGAACAGAATTATGTGTGGTAAAAAATCCACATATACTCCAGTTATATGCTGTCTTTTCAAATCCTCTAAACAAAATAGCTCATTGGCTAAGTCTCTGTTAAATACCAATGGACCAAATTACCCATTGTGAGGCAGCTGTCTTCTGAGTATGTGGATCACAGGCTCTGAAATTGTCTGTGTACCACTGGTAAGCCTTCTCCTATGTAGGATCTTAGCTTTTGCTATAGATTACTGAAAATCCCATTAACCCTCCATGCTTTTCTGCTTAGATCACACTCATTTTATAAGCACTTTAAATTTTCATTCCACAGCATTACAGTTGCCGCACTACAATGCCCCCATAAAAAGATCTTCGGGCTCCACAAAGTCAGTTTTCTTGACTTTTTTACCTTTTGTTTAACACTACGCTAATGTAGCATTCAGCCATATAAGAAATGGTCTAAGGTGATTTTTTTTCATCAGGAACATTGTATGTCTTTAGTACCTTGCCTCAAAATTTGACCTAGGGTGACCTTGGCCTTATTAAATTGCTACATCAAACTTTCACTTATATTGCTCAAATCACAGGGTTTAAAGCACTACCCTATTGAATATCTCCTCTGATATATGAAAGGTTGAACAGATAGGGTGTTCTATTTCTAACCCAATGTTCAGTATTCATATCTGTCCATTTTTCAAAGTACAGTGTGAGTCACTTGAGGGAGTCCATTATAAGTATGCTGAATATATTGATATTGATGCTGATTATAATCAAGATTCATTAACTTGTAAACTGGATAAATAGGTTGTAGTTGAAAATCAAGGACTAACTAAAAACCATCAACACTAAATGTATTGAAGTAAAACTAAAATTGGCAATACTTAATGTACAGCCCAATCAATTTGGCCTTAATATCTATAATGCATTATCCATTATGTTTTCCAAAATCTATTTAATTCATTTTCTACTTTCCAACAGTCTGGCCATTTGGTCTATGCAGATGACAACCATCTTCCTATATTGAGGGAATCAGGGAATTCACTTAAGTTCTCTCATTTCTTTCCTTTCCTGCTCAACATTGTTTGCATTTTTCTTCTCACAGGAAGGATTTTTCTCTCACTTGTTCAAGAAGTGTAAATTCCATTTCTTCTGATTTTACTAATAACTTCCTTTTTCTTTTGTGTGCTTTTCTATTTATCCATCAAATTCTTTTCAATTTATAATTTTTTTTAAGTTTTGCCAGCACAGGAGAGTTACTGAGGTTTGTTGGATGAAGTTACTCATTATCCATTTACATCAAAACCCTTGCTTCTTGACTTCTGTCTCCATCATTTTATTAAACAGTGACCAGTAATTTCTATTCAAAGTCCACATTTTTTGACTATGAGGGGCCATAGACACTGCTGGTCATTTCCTTAGAGGTAAGTTTAGGTCAGCAAATAGCAATTTTCAGTCAGTTGTGTCCCTAGAACTCATTTGTCCGTATGGTCATTGGTTTCTTTTTCCCTGCATACATTCTCAGGTTGCTGTGGTAACTTAGGATTTCAGGACAATATAGTACCCAATGATAACTACCAGTGATTAATTTCTTAGGAAGCGGGTTTCATCTTGTGCCTTCAAGGTTGATATCTATAAGAATATTCTCTATGATACTTTTGTGGCAAAGAGATTCACATCTTCTGGTGGGCATCTCTAATATATCAGCTTTTTAATGAGGACAGCATAAGAGAGGAAAGATTTCTGTTACACTTGTGCTAATATTTATAAATCCCTAAAATATATATAAAACATTTTGATGCTGTTTTCCAACATACTGATTTACATACTTTTAATTTGACTATTACCTCTGGCCTAAGCCCCAACTCTTTGAAGTTTTACTTTTTTTTTCTAAAAATGACTCAAAAATGTCCTTAAACCAACTCAACTGCAGCTTCTTAAAGAGATAATGCATTTTAAAAATCTGTTTATCATAAAATTTACATAAATCATATAACTTAATGTAAAACTTAACAAGATTTCCAAAAGGTTAATTATAGTATTCTTCACATAGGTGAATCAGAAGATGTTAGGATATATTATCTAAAGGTTTAACTGCTATTTATAAAGTCTGCCCCCCTTGTTCCCTTTTATGGTATAAAGATCTGTAAGATAACATGCTCAAGGTAGGATTTTGCAAGTGCTATTTATTAATTGCATACATTTAAGAAACTCTAGATTCATTTTAAGCATCTACGATAATTTTCCATCTCTCAGTTATGAACCACCAAGAGCATCTGCTTTCAAATTAAAGAGTATTTGTGTAGAGTCTTTTTCTATACCTAGCTCCATTCCCTTTGAGATTTAAATAAATAGGTTATTCAGACCTACAGCACACCACAGTATTTATCTAAACTAGTGCTGACTATGCAAGTGTCATTTGGAATTTTTGAAATGCTGATGTTAAAACAAGAAACCTACATAATCAATTTAAAAACCATCCTTCATAATTCCAAGTTTAAATTAAGAAAATAATGCCTAAAGGAAATTCAGACTAAAAATCTCCTTCTTGGTCATAATGTTTCCACAGGGAATTTATATTCTATCAATTTCTTTAGGGCATTATTGCCTTAATTTAAATTTGAAGAGATGAAGGATGAGTTTTAAAAATTATACTATATGTTTGCAGAACTGGGCATGTATTATTTTTTTCTTCATGGAATATAAATAAAACTTCTCCAACACTGATCTAATTATAATTTGTAATACTGTGTTTGACTCAAAATTAAGGATGGGAAACCCAATAAAACAAATAAATAACATTCTTTTGACCCATTTTAATATTATTTTTACCTATTTTTGAGCCTCTCCAGTAGTTTTTTAGTAGGCACATGCTATCTATTGTGACATGAGATAATGATCATCCACGAAATTGGTCAACTTAGAAGTCTCTGAGACCTAGCACTTCACATTTCCTATGAAAAATATGATATTGGGCTGGGGCGCCTGGGTGGCTCAGTCGGTTAAGCCTCCGGCTTCGTCTCAGGTCAGATCTCACGTTCTTGGGTTCGAGCCCTGCGTCAGGCTCTGTGCAGACAGCTCAGAGCCTGGAGCCTGCTTTCGGTTCTGTGTCTCCCTCTCTCTCTGCCCTTCCCCCTCTCATGCTCTGTCTCTCTCTGTATCAAAAATAAATAAAACATTAAAAAATTAAAAAAACCAAAAAAAACATGATATTGGGAACTGGCATTGTCTTTTAGTGTCTGGGAGTTAAGCCTAAAGCAATATCTAGAGGGGGCAGTTCCACAAAATGGGTGGAATTTCGAACAATATGCATAATGGATAGCCTGCAAGACATGACAAATTATTTACAAGAGAGATTAACGGAAGGGCAGCAACTGGAAGTCTAGAAGTGAGCAAGAAGCAGATTCCAGTGACAGGCAGCAAAGGAGACGGGGTACCACGGGGTCTGAGCTCAGACACTTGTTTCTAAACCCATATAGTGCGTGAGAGCTGAGAGAGAGAGATCCTCAATGACAGGAGCACAGGGCAGAATATGTAAATAGTAGCTCAAATTTAGGTTAATAAAGAGTCAATGGTGCAACAACGGGAAATACAGGGCAAATCAATTATGTATCTTAGAACAAGCAAAAGTTCAGTAATAGAATGGGGACATGACAAAGAGAGGAATAAGTTTGTTTTAAATAGTAATTTGAACGTTAAAATAATTTTTTAAAAGATACTATTGTACCCAGATACTTGGCCTAGATAAACAAGTAGTTAGCTCTCAAATATGTATTGATAATGTATTGATAATAATGTCCATGGGATAAAGATCTGTATAAGTTATTTTAGTGAAATAAAACAGTGCAATATGAAATATATATGATGAAAAAATAAGTTATTATTCTATTAGTAAAAGCAATTTTAATTTTTAAACAATTTCACCCCTCTATTTTTGATATAAAACAAGTTGTCCATATTAAAGGATACAATTTGATACTTTTTTTAAGGTTATTTATATATCTTTGAGAGGGAGAGAGGGAGAGAGGGAGAGAGGGAGAGAGGGAGAGAGGGAGAGAGCTCATGCGTGATTGGGAGGAGGGGCGGAGAGAGAGGAGCCAAGCAGGCTCTGCACTGACAGTGCAGGAGCCCCTTGATACACTTTAATAAAGGTCTACCTCCATGAAATTACCACAGTGAAATAGTGCAATAATCCATCACACCCCTAAGTTTCTAAGTCTCTTTTTAAAAAATTTTTGATGTTTATTAGTTTTTGAGAAACAGAGAGACACACAGTACGAGTGGGGGAGGGGCAGAGAGAGAGGGAGACACAGAATCCCAAGCAGGTTCCAGGCTCTAAGCTGTCAGTACAGAGGCTGACATGGGGCTCAAGCCCACAAACTGTGAGATCATGACCTGACCTGATGTCATACGTTCAACCAACACAGACACTAAGGCGCCCCCGCTGAGTCTTTTTTTTTTTTTTTAACCGTCCTTCCTACCACTTCCAACACACTCATCCAGTCTCTAAGCAAATAAAGACTTCTTTTCTGTTACTTTAGAGGTTTTCATGTTCTAGAATTCTAAATAAAGGGCTGTATACAGTATATATTCTTTTTTGGTTTTTCAGACTCACTGTAATTTTGAGATTCATCTATGTTGTTGCTATGCCACTAGTATATTACTTTCAATTGCTGAGTAATGTGGATAATACCGAAAGTGTTTAATCTATTCACCTGTTAATGGACATTACGCTGTTTTCAGTTTTTGTGTGAATATGTGCTGTGACATATAAATGAAATCATGGGTCATATAATGCATATATGTGTAACATTTCATGGAACTGCCAAACTATTTTCCGAAGTGGTTGTGTCCTTTTACTTTCCCAAAGGCAGTGTAAGAACTTTTCATTGCTCTACATTATATCAATACTTGGTAAGATGAATATATGTGGATATATATATATATATATATATATATATATATGTATGTATAACATACATATATATATTTACATTTTAAATTTTAGACATTTATTTTTCATCTATTAGTATCTCATAGTAATTTTAATTTTCCTAATAACTGATAACCTTGCAAATATTTACATGTATATATCCATTCATATATTTTTTTGGATAAAGTAATTCAAATTTATTGCCCATCTCTTAATTGGTCATTTTCAAGAGACTATTCTTTAGTTTTTTAATTTTTATTTTAACATTTATTTATTATTGAGATACAGAAAGAGACAGAGCATGAGCATGGGAGGGGCAGAGAGAGGGGGAGACACAGAATCCAATGCAGGCTCCAGGCTCTGAGCTGTTAGCACAGAGCCTGATATGAGGCCAGACCCATGAGCAGTGAGATCATGACCTGAGCTGAAGTCAGACACTCAACCAACTGAGCCACCCAGGTGCCCCGAAACTAATTTATTCTTAAGGGACCTTTAGCAGCTTTGTCTTTCAAAGAATATGTTTATTTAATTGAAGTTGAATTTTTTTACATTAAGTTATATATATTGCTCCCTTATTATGATTTTCCTGTCTGTTGCATCTGAAATAATTTCACCTCTGTCATCCCAAGTAGACATGTGCCTTCTCTTCTTTTTCTCTTGATCGTTTTGGATAGCTTTCCAATTTTATTTGTCTTTTCTAAAAGCTATATTTTTGTTTCATTGATTTTATTTATTGCTTTTCTTTCATATATTTCAATTACTTCTGGTTTTATCTTTATTGGTCCCTGTATTCTGCTTATTTGGAATATAAGTTAATCTTCTTTTTATATTTTCTTGCCATCAAAGCTAGATCATTGGTCTCAGGTCTTTTCCCTTTTCTAATATAGGTTTTTGTGTGACATGCACTATTTAAATTCCTCCCCACACAATTTGAAATAGTATATTTTCATTATTCATAAAGCTTTCTAATTTCCCATTTATTTCTTCTTTAATCTATGGGTTGCTTAGTAGTTTATAATTTGGTTTTAAAATATTTTAATATGTTATGCTTGTCCTTCTGCTATTGATTTTAATTAAATTCCTGGCGATTTGAGAATGTACTTTGTTTGATTTTAATGTTTTTAGATGTGCTGAGGTTTTTTAGATCACATAATATACTCCATCTTGCTAAATGTTCTTTGAGAGTAGTTTTAGATTCACAGCAAAATTAAGAAGACATGGACGTTTTTCCATACACCCCCTGCCCACCCACAACTAGAAATAGAAGAACCAAAAAATAAAACAAAGAACAAACTTTGAAGACTTACATTTCCCGAATTAAAAATTATATAAAGCTGCTGTAACCAAAACAGTATGGTGTTTGTATAGGAATAAACAAAGTCCAGAAATAAAGTTATATTTATTGTTGGTTAGGTTTTGATAATTGTATTTAAAAAATTCAATGCAGGAAGGAAACTTTGAGAAATTGTTCTAAACAATTGGATGCACAAAAATTAAAGTTCAATCCTAGCCTTATACCATATACAAAAATTAACTTTAAATGGAGCTTACTCCTAAATATAAACACTAAAACCATAGAATTTGTAGAAGAAACAGGAGAAAATCTTGTGGCTTTGAATTAGTCAAAGATTTTTTTTATAAAACAAAAAGCATGATTTATTAAAAAATGATATTTTGAATCTCATCAAAACGAAAACTAAAATAACTGGGTGACTCAGTTGTTAAGCAGCTGGGTTTTGATTTTGGCTCAGGTGATGAGCGTGCAGTCAGGCTCTGCAGTGAACATGGAGCCTACTTGGGATTCTCTCTCCCTTCCCTCTCTACCCCTCCTCTGCTCATGAGCATGCTTTCTCTCTCTAACAAAACAAAACAAAACAAAACAAAACACTTAAAAATATATTCTCACAAAAACACAGTTGAGGATACAGTAAGACAAATCACAGATTGGGTGAAGATTTTTCTAAATCATTTATGTGATAAAGAACTTGTATCATAGTATATAAAGAACAATGATATAACTCAATAAAAAATCAGTCCAAATAAGAAATGGGCAAAATAATTGAATAGACATTTAATCTAAGATTTACAGATGATAAATAACCACATGTTTTATTGGGTTGTTTCTATTTTTATATCTTCGAGTTATCTAACCTTTTCCTCTGAATTTTCTAATCTGCTGTTAATCCCATACAGTGAAGTTTTGAAAAATCTCAAACCTTTGTTTCCTTCTAGAAGTTTTGCTTGAATTTTTTTCCCATTTCTCCCATCTCTCTACTTAAATGTGGTAAATGCTTCCCATCACTTCTTGAAAATATATAATATAGTAATAATAACTTTTGGTGTGCTTGTATACTCAATCTATCATCTGTCATTACTGTATCTGTTTCAGTTTTTTAAAATTTTATTTATTTGTGTGTGTGTGTGTGTGTGTGTGTGTGTGAGAGAGAGAGAGAGAGAGAGAGAGAGAGAGAGAGAGAGAGAGAGAGAGAGAGAATGAATGAGTAGGGGAGGGGTAGAGAGAGAATCCCAAGTAGGTTCCACTCTCAGCACAGAGCCTGACACGGGCTCAATCTCATGACCATGAGATCATGACCTGAGCCAAAATCAAGAGTCAGATGCTTAACTGACTGAACCACACAGGTGCCTCTGTTTCAGGTTTTTACTTACCATTGATACTACCTCCGACTATTGCCTGACATAATATTTCACTGCTCTGTTTTTTCTCATCCATTTAATTTTTTTCTCCTTTTTCTTTCTATGCTTAGTTTTTAAATATATCACATCTGCATCTGTTTCTCTTTAGCTTTATTTCTTTTTTCTCCTAATAGAACATCAAGGTAATATTATTTATTTCTTTATTTCAGAAATTTTTACTATATCATTTGCTTTAACATTTTGTGTCCCTGAAAGTTTTATTTTAACTATATGTGCTTTCTCCTATTCGCTTTACCTATGTTCTTTCTCTGTGTTTCTGTGTATTTATTCATAACACACACACACACACACACACACACATACACACATGTGTCCATGTATACAATAGAGATGATTTCTGCCTTTCTAAATTGATTCCTCCTACTCCAATTCCTGGCCTCTCTAATAGGATATTGTATATTCCTATTTTTGCCTTGTTCAATTGGAAACATTAATTAATTTTCTTAAAATTTAGCTGCCTCATCTGTAATAATATTATTATATCATTTCACTCACTATGAACTCCTAGTATTAGACCATGCTAGGGTTCTCCCCTCAAATCTCTTGTCTGTTGACACTCAGCTCCTTATGTGACCTCATCCAGGATAATGGATTTAAATTACCCCTGTATCATTGCAGTCCCCACCTTAGTATAGCTCTGAATGCCAGACTCTTCTATACACTTAGAATTACGATTATGATAGATATCCCAAAGTCTACAACTCAACTCCTGATTTACTCTCATCAAATGTGCTCCTTCCACCACTTCCTCATTGAAATAATGCCAACTTCACCTTTCAAATCTCCGAGCCAATCTCTCTTCTCTCTTTTTTTTAATTTTTATGTATTTATTTATTTTTAAATAGTTTATTGTCAAATTGGTTTCCATATAACACCCAGTGCTCTTCCCCACAAGTGCCCTCCTCCATTACCACCACCTCTTTTCCCCCTCCCCCTTTCCCTTCAACCCTCGGTTCAGTTCATTTTCAGTATGCAATAGTATCTCAGGTTTTGCTTCCCTCTCTCTCCCCAACTCTCTTTCCCCCTTCCCCTCCCCATGTTTCTCCATTAGGTTTCTCCTGTTAGACCTATGAATGCAAACATATGGTATCTGTCTTTCTCCGCCTGACTTATTTCGCTTAGCACGACACCCTCGAGGTCCATCAACTTTCCTACAAATGTTCAGATTTCATTCTTTCGCATTGCCATGTAGTACTCCATTGTATATATATATATATATATATATATATATATATATACCACATCTTCTTGATCCATTCATCAGGTGATGGACATTTAGGCTCTTTCCATGATTTGGCTATTGTTGACAGTGCTGCTTTGAACATTGGGGTACATGTGCCCCTATGCATCAGCACTCCTGTATCCCTTGGGTAAATTCCTAGCAGTGCTATTGCTGGGTCATAGGGGAATTCTATTGATAGTTTTTTGAGGAACCTTCACACTATTTTCCTAGTCCACTTTCTTACACCATACACAAAAATAAACTCAAAATGGCTAAAGGACCTGAATGTGAGACAGGAAACCATCAAAACCCTCGAGGAGAAAGTAGGAAACAACCTCCTTGACTTGAACTGCAGCAATTTCCTACTTGACACATCCCCAAAGGCAAGGGAAATGAAAGCAAAAATGTACAATTGGGACTTCATCAAGATGAAAAATCTCTCTTCTCTTTCTGTCCCATCGCAGAGCTAGTTTACCAACAAAATGTGTTGGTTCCACTTTCAAAGTACATTAAGAACTTTTGACTTCTCACAACCTTCATCTCCACCCTCTGGCTTAAACCTCCCCAGTCTCATTTAAGAGGTTGGAAGAGCTTTCTAACTTGTCTTCAGGTTCCACTTTTGTTCTTTTCCAGTGTTCAGCATCTTTTTAAAGCATTTATTAAAACTAAACGCCTTCTCATCTCTCTGGCCTCATCACCTACTGTTATTCCTCATTATTCATTGTCCTCTAGCCCCTCAGGCTCTGCTCTTCATCTGCATGGAATACTTTTAATTTAGGTATTGGCACAGTTCAATCCCTTACTCCTTTCAGGCTTCTTCTCATGTGTTATCTTATCACTGGGGCCTTCCTTGAAGACCGTATATAACAATAATTCTTCTCCCCACTCCTGGCACAAGTTCTTCTTCTACATCTAGCAGGAGATGAACTATTTTTTTTCCCAATTATTCACTCCAATTCTACGTAAGAGGATTATACACCCTCACCTGTTGCCATGTGATTTGTGGTACCATTCTGCAAAAGGAATGTATCTGCCAGATTCATTGAAATCATACTCTGCTCTATGACTTGTTTGACCAATGAAAAACAGAAGTGAAAGTGTTCTAGTTATATCAGAGGCTTTACTAGTTAGCTTATGGTTTTATTTAGTTTCTTGTACCTTTTGGTCTGCCATGCTTTCTCCCAGATTAGTAGAGTTAGAGTAGGACCACATTGGACCCCAGCCAATGTGAGGCACACTGATTTCAAAATTGTCACAACAAAATAGGTAAAACTAGTCATCTGGATATACTGTATATTGCCTATTTTATTTATTTATTGTTTTCCCTACAAAAATGTTACTACCATAGGAGGAAGGACTTGGTCTGTTTTGTTTTCTCTTGAATCCCTAGAACATAAAATATCACCTGATACATGATGACATTCAAAAAAATTTTACGTAATGAATAATTCAATAAATAAATGGATATGCTTCTATATCTCCATATATATATTGAAAATATTAAATTTTCAAATATGAAATTAACATTGTTAAAAGTACCATGCTTTTCAAACTTTTATACTTTCCACAATGTAGCGATGAGAGCCCTGTACATAGTATGTGCTTAATATAAATTTTCTCATATAGTTAAATTGGTATTTACCATCAGTTTGTGTCAGAGGATAAGAAATTTCAAACATGTTCTTTATTTATTAATGACTTTCTAAAGTAGTGTGGATGTTAATCTCTTTGCAGATTGTGAAAGATATGGTTTAATTGACTCAAGCTGTCTACCAATGATTTGAATACTAATAAGTCCCCTCTAGGCTCGTATTGGAAAGATCATGAACTTTCAGTCTTAATAGACATTAACAATTAAGATCAGATTTGATTCAATATGTCAACAAAGATGTACTGAGTACTTATTATGTGAAGGCATCATTCAAGGAGCTGTGAAAATAATTTAAAAGGAGATTTTAGATGCATATATAATATCACTATACTGAGTATGCTAGTTGAAAGGTCCAGGATAAAGTGAAAGATATCATTATATCTGAACTACTATATATGATGGAATTTTTCTTTTACTTCTTGACAGTGATGAGAAAAGAAATTACATGAGGACTTTTGATTTTTTTACATGGATGGTATTTTTATTTACAAGATTCCAACAGAGTTAAACATTAATCATTCAACATATACTTATGTATCATGTTCAAGGCAACCTGCTAGGATCTATGTACTAATATGATGCAGAAAACTTTTTTGCCTTAATAAGTGCCAAAATAGCTATTTCAAATACAGATATTGTTTAAAAAATTGGTTTAAAAATAACCATGATATTGTAAATCAGCCAATTCTCGGCTAAGAACAATGGATTTATTTTCTCCTAATGAATGAAAAAATCAATTTGTGTAATCAGTGTACCTATAAGACTGATTTTCCCAGGGAAGCCAAGCAGGTCCTGAGATGGCCACATATCTCCGCACAGTTACACCAGCCTCCCATATCCTCAGTGACCTATGTGCCATATAATGTGATAATTTTCTACATGCACACTAATATGAAAAAATTTGGGAAGTGCTGCTTTAGGGAGTTTTACACTGTCATTAGAACTACCAAAGGTTTTGACTAGAAAGTTACATCATACAGTTTATTTATCTCAGAAATGTTACTCTCATGATTGAAAAACAATATGAAAAATAGCAAAAGACATACAACACTGAAATAGGCTAGAGAATACCCTGAGGTATCTCCATGCCTTTCTTATTTAAATCTCTGAATTCATGGTACTTTTATTTTTAGTCCTCTCACTATTTTTCTCTCTGATTTCACAATTTTTTTGTTTTAAAATTTTAGGTTACTGATAACAAATGTTTTATTTCATCTCTAAGTAGTTCTATGACCTTTAAAAACATACACACAGCTACTCTGAAAATTCATCATGGAAACATGAGTTAGTATATGAGCAGTGTTTTTCAAACTCTGTTTCAAAGTTCCTACTTCCTCCAGAGACTGACTCTCTCTCTCTCTCTCTCTCTCTCTCTCTCTCTCTCTCTCTCTCCCCATATGTATATATACTCCCTCCCCCAGGATCCGACTTCAGAAGTGTTCTGTTATGCTAAGTAGAACAGTTTTCCTTCTTGTCACAGAAACTTACAAGATCTCTAATATTTTAATGTGCCCATAATATTTTATATATGGTGTTCAAGATTTTTCAAATTTGTTTAGCCATAAACATGGTTTTTGTTTCTTCCTTGAGCCCTAGAGTATTTCATAAGAATAATAGTGTTCAGTGCAACACTGTTTGGAAAATATGGATATTATCTTAAAGTTATAAATTTTTCAACTATTCTAGTATTGTTGTCTAAGATTAAATGCAATCCCAAGCCAAATCTAGTGATATTTTGGGTTGGTGGAAATTGATAAAATAAATCTAAACTTTATTGGGAAATTGCAAAGGATTAGGATAAGCCATAACACTTTAGTTATCAATTGCTACATTTAAAAAATGTCCCCAAATTTAGGAGCTTAAAACAGTATTCATTATTTCTACTCATGCTGTGAGAGTAAGCAATTGGCTGTACAGAGGCTAGATGCTCCCAGAAGGTAACGGTCACTTGTTGGAGATTGGCACTGGAGGTTGGCACTGGTGGCCTCTCTCTCTGTGTGGGTATCTTATCCTGCAGGAGGCTGGCCCAGACCTCCTTATCTGGCAGTCTAAGGGCATCAAGAAAACAAGCATAAAAACTGCAAGGTCTCATGAGACCTGGGCTTAAAAACACATAGAAATGATTTCTTCCATACTGGCTTTATCAAAATAACTCAAGGCCAACCCAAATTCAAACACAAGGGCAAAGACTTCACCCTCTTATGTAAATGGCTGAAAAGAATTTGTGGCCATTTTTAACCTACCACAAAAGAGAAACTTCAAAAGAGATGGAAAAGTTGAAGGGTTATACTAACAGACATGAAAATTTATCATAGGGACACTTGGTTGGCTCTGTCAGTCAAGTAAGCAACCAATTTGTGATTTTGGCTTAGGTCCTGATCCCATCTCAGGTCATGATCTCATGGTTTGTGATATAAAGGCCCATGTCGGGTTCCTCACTGACAGCACAGAGTCTGCTTGAGATTCCCTCTCCTCTCTCTTTCTCCCTCCTTCACTTCCATTCTCTCCCTCAAAATAAATAAATAAACATTAAAAACAGAAAATATGTCATAAAGCTATAAAAAGTAAGCATTGTATGTTAGTGCAAATATACACAAATAGATCAAATGAACAAGTTAAGAGTGTGTAGAAAGAGATCTTCACTCAATTTGTGACAGAGACTGGAATTCAGTGAGAGAAAGAGGGTGTGTCTGGATTTATCTTTCTTTTGGCTTTACTTTCATAGGATTTTTATATTAGACATAAAATTCTGTGTTCAAAGTTATCTTCTTCTTTTTAAGTTATTTTCCTTAAGCACTCTAAATCTTTTCTATTTGTCTTTAATCTTCAGTGTATTGGTTAAGTTATGCCTAGGCAGAGTTTTTTTTTTAAGTTTTCCTTTTGAGGGTTCATAGCTAATGCCAAATCTGCAACAATCTCAGCTCCAAATAGAGGAAGGGCAGTAGTAAATTAGACAAGATGGCGGTAAACAAGGGCAGCGTAAGCAGTAACTATGATTAGTAAGTTCAAACTACACAAGGATAGTGGTAGTTTATTATTAGTAGTAAATGATAACCATTTAATATAATAGCAATCCATAAGTCTATATTAATATTAAATAATTAGATAGAAAAGCCAGAGAATTAGAGTATTAGCCCTCTAGGGCTTCCATAACAGAATGCAACAGGCTAGGTGGCTTAACAAAAATTTATTTTCTCACAGTTCTGGAGGGCAGAAGTCTAAAATCAAGGACTAGGCAGGTTTGGTCTCTCCTGAGGTCTCTTTTCTTGGCTTGCAAAAACCTACTTTCTTGCTATGTGCTCACATGGTCTTTTCCATGGGCATGTAAGTTCCTCGTGTCTCTTCTTTTTCTTATAAAGGGAGCAGTGTTATTGGCTTAGGGTCCACCTCTTAGGACCGCATTCAGCCTTAATTATCTCTTTAAATAGGGGTTAGAGCTTCCGTATGTGAATATTGGTGGAACATTTAAGTTCATGAAAAACAGATAATAGGTAGATAGATAGATGCATACATAATACATATACATGCATGCATGCATACATACATTTATATAGTTTAAAACCATTGTAGAAATTTGGGAAGAACTAATCAGTGGATGATAAATCTCTAAGAGTTGAGATTTCCATAGATAGGAGGGTATTTGAAAGGTTTTATAGTACCTCCTTACAAACTGCTTTTTAGGAGAAAAAGAATAACTATATAGTAGAGAAAACAGACAACCCCTTGAGTGGGTGATCAGAATTAGCATCACCATTGCAGAACAGGGGGGTATTATGTGCTTCCAGATGTGATACCCTGAGAAGACACAATATCACTTTTATAATATTCTGGTTGAAGATGTTTTTTGGGTTTCTTTGGTTATTTATTTATTTATTATATTGTTTTTTTAAATTTTAAGTTTTTATTTAAATTCCAAGGGCATAATGGGTGGCTTAGCTGGTTGAGTGTCCAACTTTTTATTTCAGCTCAGGTCATGATTATAGGGTGATGGAATTGAGTCCCGCATTGGCCTCCATGCTGAGCATACAGCAGGTTTAGGATTCTCTGTCTCTCTCGTTGTTTCTCTCCCCCTTCACGCTCTCTCTAAAATTAAAAATAAAATAAAATAAATTCCAGTCAGTTAATGTAGTGTAATATTAGCCTCAGTAGTAGAATTTTGTGATTCATCACTTACATACAGCACTTAGTGCTTATCACAAGTGCCCTCTTGGGCAGAAGACATAATAAATATTTTCCCAAAGAAGACATACAGGTTACTAATAGACACATTAAAAGATGTTAAATATCACTCGTCATCAGGGTAATACAATTAAAAACTGTGATGAGATATCACCCCACACCTCTAAGAATGGCTAAAATCAACAACACAAGAAAAAAATAGGTGTTGGTGAAGTTGTGGGAAAAGGGGAGCCTTCTTAAACTGTTAGTGGGAATGCAAACTGGTGCACCCACTCTAGAAACCAGTATAGAGTTTCCTCAAAAAGTCAAAAATAGAACTATGCTGCGATTAGCAATTGTACTACTAGGTATTTACCCAAAGAATACAAAAATACTGATTATAAGTGACACATGCATCCCGATGTTTATAATAGCATTATCAACAGTAACCAAATCATGGAAAGAGCCTAAATGTCCACTGACTGATGAACAGATAAAAAAGATGTGACACACACACACACACAAACATAGACTAAAATATTACTCAGCCATCAAAAAGAACAAAATCTTGCCATTTGCAACCGCATGGAAAGAGCTGGGGTATTACGCTAAGCAAAATAAGTCCGTCAGAGAAAGACAAATACCACATGATTTCACTCATAGGTGGAATTTAAGAGATGTAGCAAATAAACATAGAGAAAAAAATAGGCAAAGGATAAAGAGATGTTTAACTATCGAGAACACACTGGGGGTTGCTGGAAGGGCTGTGGATGGGGGACGGGCTAAATGGATATTATGGGGGCACGTGTGATAAACCTTTGTTACACGTAAGTAATGAATCCCTAAATCCTACACATAAAACTACTATTACACTGTATGTTAACCAACCGGAAGAAAAAACAAATTTGTTAGTTAACACACAGTCTACTATTTCTAATACACTTACTAACATTTTCAGAATTATTGGAATTATTAGAAGTAGCACCCAATGACACTTTCATAAAATATTTCTAACAAATTTGCAACTTCTTTATTCATAATGAAAAAACGAAAAACACAATGAAATATATATGCAGGTCTAGGCCACCAGAGATTTTAATTTTCTCTCCAATACTATCCATTCAAAGTATATCATTCAATATGTATGCTTTAAGTGTTTTTGTCAATATTTAGAAAAATAAAAGGGTTCACTTTGTAAAAAATTTTTTTCTTAAATTTTCAATGGCATGAAAGACACACACACACGAGCGTGCGCACACACACACACACATACACACACACATACACAAATAAATGAAGATGACATCCAGATGCAACTCATGATTCTGAACTGAATCTTGTACTCATGGGGAAACAATTATAAAGGGGATATTATTGAGAAGACAGAAACATTTGAAATATATACTGTAAGATATATAAAGTTATTTTATTACTTTTAAATTTCCTGAATTTATTATGTGTATGTAGTTATATAAAATGATTTTCCTGTTTATAGGAAATGCACACTGAAAAACTTATGGATCAAGGAGCATGATACATGTAACCTGAGGCTCTTAGACTCAGCTAGTCATTCAGACTCACAGGAGCCTCCCAGGCCACCCTGGGCACCAGTCCAATCAGAAGGAACAAGGTGGGCATTGCAGCCTGCCAGAGGGGGGAAGTCAGGCATTGCTCTTTCCCAAGAGTCTTTGCTGCATTCCAACATGGAAAAGGCTGAGACATAATCCAAATCAGGATGCAGGATGAACTGATCTAGCTTAAAGGTGTCAGGCCCCAAACGGCCAGGTATCTTTAGTAAAATCATCATTAGCAGTGAGTCCAGGATCCCTGAAAAGGGTGTGCCAACTATAAGAGTGAATACATTCAAGGAAGCCTGAGATATGGGTTATTATCAAGGATTCAGGCAGTTTATCAATTAGCAACCACCTTTGCCATAAGCATCTGGTAACGTTGACATTCAACCTTTATCAGGTAAACCAGAGAAACAGAGCTAGAGGGTTAATTCGAGATCAAATTTGCATGCAATGGAGAAATATTTTTACTAAAGTTTTGATCATAACAACCAATTTTCACTTGTCTCTTAAGGAATGATAATGGTAGCGTGTATGGATGTGTGTTGTGTGTGCGCATGTGTGTGTGTGCGTGTGTGTGTGTACTAGAGAAATAACAAGAAAACAGATGTAGCAAAATAGTAACATTCGATGACTCTAGATAAAGGGGTATATGGGAGTGACCTGTACTGTTCTTTAATCTTTTCTGAAAGTTTGATAAATTTTCAAAGTAAAAAGTTTATTGTGAGTGGATTATAATATCAAAAAAAGGTAAAATCATTAATATTTGAAAAGACTCTATTTTCTTAGATTATCTTTAACAGTTTTATTTCTAAATAACCCAGATTACAATATACAGTAATGTAAAGTTTCAGGGAAAAATAACCTCTCTTAACTTCCATAGTTATCAATGCAATGTGCAGTTTCACTGGGCTTGTAGAAAGGCTGCTTGCCTTGTTAAAAAATTCTGATGAAAGAGAAATATAATCTATTTATATCATGTAGAATGATGACATTCAAAGAACATAACATGTGCTTTTTAAAAATCTGCTTCTTTTTTCCCTACAGTGGTTTGAACACTGTCAATAAGAGTCAAGTTTAACTATGCAGATGACAGAAAACAAGGCGTATTCTGTCTTTCCTAACTGGTGCAGAAAGTTGCCTTTCAAGCTTTTCTGCCTACAATCTACAAATCATTTGGAATTCTAGACATCTCCATGGAGTTCAAAAGTGCAGTCCACTTCATTTCTCATCCATGAATATCTGCATTGCCCTTAAAGCTATTAAAGGAAATGAGACTGAAAGCCTGCATTCATGTAGTGAGGCCGGTCAGGAGTAGGTAGTAATGAAATGAGATGAATCCATTTTACTGACGTTGTTCCTGTATCCTCTTTCCTGATCAAATGTAATGAAAATACTGTGTGTCAAAGAAATATATGTGGACATAAAAAATTGATGTTTTAAATTCATTTTGTATGGTTATTTAATAATCCCACTTAAAGATTGTTGATCATGAACAATGCATTAAAGACACATCTTAAAAGATAATTGTACATTATACTTTCTTAGTAGTTTATAGTCTTTAAACGCTTCGTTACAAATTCTTTCACAAACATTTCTTGAACATGTATCACATTCCAATAGGTGAGAAATTATTTAGAAGAAGTTAGTCCTTCTGAGGTTGATGTTTTCATTCCATTTTATAGAGAAGTAAAACTAGAGGTAAATATTAATGTCTAATCATATAGGGAAATAATGATTTTAATATAGAAAAATTTAATATAGAAAACTACAATTTTTCATGTTTTAATGTATATATTTTTCTTTTATGTTGACATTATAGGACTATGTACTAATGCTATGTGGCATAATGTGTGTTGCTGATACTTTAGATGATCTTCACATGACAGAAAAATCACCCCTAACGTTTTCAGCAGCACCACCTCCTCCTGGTCGTTTTTCAATGACATTTGTCATCATTTTAAGTGAGTCAGAGATAGACTCTATTATTGTGTTATATTAAAATGTATGTCTATTTAATATATAGCATTTCTTTATTGAAATAAAAAATGATTTGCATATAGCCAACAGTATGTCCACATGAATATTATATAACAATCATAATGAAAATTTCTTACATTTCTGTAAATCATCAACAAATAGTTATACAAATATTACTGTTTGTTATCCTCACAGCAATCTTACTTTGTAGACATCATTATTCCTCAATTAAAGGTTAGAAAACCAAGACTAATTTTTGTTCAGATACATGTACTTAGTAATATAGATATAAAAGTCATATCATATTTAGTTTCAAAGTCTTGTATTCTTCTCATCTGAACAAACACAAATAAATATTGTTCTACTCCAAATTTTGGAAAGCAAGAAAGATGAGAAATTAGCTGTCTTATTTTTTCAGGTGAAAGTCTTTAGGAGAGAATAAATGTAGCCAAAACTTGAATCTTAGAAAATTTGACCTTTATCCTGAGAGAGATTGGAAAGTTCTAACATATTTAAGGGCTATGTTCATGGCAATTGTGCAAAGTTATCCTTAAGTGCTGCCAGGAATTGAAGAGGAACAAGTGACTAGATCTCAGAGATAGTTGAGTTCTCCTAGACAAGGTGATGAGTGCCTGAAAATGTATCCCATTATCACAGAGGACACTGGCCTGAAGCTGAGGTTGGTAATTTGTTATTAGGCACCCTGAAAATTGTAATGAAAATGCTTATTCTAAGCTTGACAAGTGGAAGAAGTGGATGTCTTGGGCTGTTGAATCACCTAAACCCTGACACACCTGGTGGACCCAAGCAATGAGCAGTTCAGCACTATGTTTCAAGGACAGGAGAACAACGCACAACCTTAAAAATCACTCTTGGAGTCTGTGGGTGCCTGATTTCCCCAGAAAGCACAGTTTAAAGAGTTTTATTTTTTAATAAAGGGAGCAAGAGTGTGGAAGACATATGGCACAAGAAAGGAGAGAGCCAATACAAAGATGTACAAGTCAGTTAGCCAATAATTGTTTGTTCTAAAATGACTTCCTGAAGAGCATAAAATGCATCTCAGGATTGACCCTCCGGGAAATAAAAGGGAAAGCTTTACACCATTGGTCAACATTTGTCCTCATGGGGTATAAACATCACCAATTGAGGAAATGCAAGAGCTGCCCTTTAATATCAAAGCTGGGTCCTGGGGTAGAAGCAGGAGGAACTTTGCAACACGTTTCACATAACTTTTACAGGAGCAGTGGCTGAAGAAAGAAAACTATGAGGGCAAGACAATCTTAACTCACAAGAGAGGTTCCATTTCAACTACTCTGATATAATTCAAATACACCCATATGCTCTATTAAGTCTAATTCACTCCAGAATTGCCACAAAAAGGAAGGTGCAAGTCAGTCTCTGAAATGGCTTAAAGTAAGTCAACTTTGGGAACAAATCTTCATTGCTGTATTTGTTTGTGAAGATATTCATCTCTTCTTTTCCATAATCCATTTTTATTTGTTTACACACGCAGCCAGCATTCCAACTATCCTGTGTTGTTTGTCTTTATCACGAAGGGATGTGAGTTCTTATATGCTTTATGTCTATCAAACTGTGACTGTTTTAATTATACATTTGACACATAGTCCTCTGTGTTAGAATATAGTTTTTCTTGCTCTTGCAGTCTATTAGCAGTCCTGACTCCTGATAGAAATCAGGGTTCCATTATTCCTCTCAATTGAGAAATGTTTTCCCTGTGCCTGCTGAATTATCAGCATTAAGAACTTCAACATGACCAGGTGTTAGTTGTGGCTTCGTGTTCGTGAAACCTTTATTGCATTCTTTTGAAAAGGAAGCTCTAATCCTGGACCTCATGTTTTACTAGATTAGGTGCATCTGGCTTTTGGAATGTATGATAAAAGCTAACGGATCCAATGGCCATGCATCCATTGTATCGGCTCCTTTGCCATAAAAATGTATCTTCTGGTAGGAGACAGTGTTTTGGTAGGAGACAGTATTGTGCATGGTACTATTTCAATATGTTAGACTTCTGTGTGACCTAGGAGAGCAAAAGAGAGACTCTGGCAAAAATTCTGCATTCAGGAAAGGCAAATCTATATCCATACTAGATATTAGCTCAGAAACCTAAGAGTGAGAGAGACAAGCACAAGACCTGGGCGGGAGATAAACTATCCTCAGGCTGTACCTGCATGAAGCTAGTCCAAGCCCACACAGAATGGAGTTTGTGGCTTTATGTGTGTGAAATAGTAAATACTATTCACTACAGTGAATAAATTACTATAGTAGATATATAAATAGTATTGCAGGGTGCTAGGTAAGGAAGAAGAAGGAGATTTTTAAAATCATGAAATTTGATTTTAAGCCATATAAAAGGCACACAAGTCATTCAATTTTATTTAGAAATGTGACCTTCCTTGTAATAAAGTATCTTATAAAAAATCAGACTATATTCAGTAATACTTATATCTATGGGAAGTAATCAAATGGATCAAAGAGCCTTTTATTTTAAGTAAAAAAGGTAGACCATTGCTAGAATTTATATCCTTCACAATCCCTAAAGTAGGTTGATGGAGCTTTTCCATAGCTGGTTAGGTAATTAGATTTCTGAAACATTTGGTCATATTTGGACAAATATTCCATGTGCTTCTCCCAGAGTGATAGGTTATAAATATTCCTGAGTCAAGAACTCTAAGATATTGCCTTTCTTCTCAGCAGATCCCTCCTAACAGTTAAAGAAACAGGATAGCATTAACCCCAAGGTGGACCTCCCTTACCTTGTTCAACTCTTGGTCACTCACTGTTGTGATTATGGTTTTTTCTCCATGTTTATCATAAAAATCAAAACAACCTGACATTTCAGCAGCTGACATTTGTTTTTCTAAGGGGAGAAGCCTGCTCACAGTAAAAATCAGACACCAAATGCGTCTCTCAGATTGCTCAAATTTTTTCTCTGGCTGACTCACTGATAAGGATATTGTGAAGCCCATGCTTATTTAGGGTTAATCACTGCTAAGATGCTTATAGGAGTGAATTCTCAACTGGAATGGATGAACCAAAAGAAAGTAATATGCACCTTCAAACCCCCGGAATTTTCCTCTGTAATCATAAGAACTGTGCATATGTACAAAATTGGTAAAATTGAAATAAAATTTCAGCATTTCTCTTCTATGGTGTCATGTTAATTTCTTGGTGATTTGAAGAGGAAGAGCAAGGAGTTCAAGGAGTAGTGGCCTAGATAGTTTAATATAAATATTTTTCTGTTAGAAAATGGAAGCAAAAGGATATAGGATAGTAACAAAATCTGAAACACTTTGCAAGAAATAGCATACAAGGTATATGCAAAGAATGTTGTTAAAGAGCATGAAACAAAACCTTAACAAAAGGAAACTATATCATGAGGTTACATGGGAAGATTTAAAGTAAAGATTTTGGGGCACCTTGTTGACTCAGTTGCTTAAGCGTCTGACTGTTGATTTCAGCTCAGGTCATGATCCCAGGATCTTGCAATCTCTCTCTTTAAAATACTATATGTACATAGTTTTATATATAATTTTATATATAGTTATATATATATATATATATATATATATAACAAAGATTTTCATCATTCTGTAGTTATTGTATAAGATTAATACAGTTTTAATCAGAATCATTATAGTTATGGTTTTGAAATTTTTAACTTGATGAATTTATAATAAGATTAATATAGAGGGATACATGCTTAAAATAACCAAAATGTTGAAAAAGAATACATGCATATCATGTATCCAAATTAATTTTAAAATTTCAGTCGTTAAAGCAATTGATTTGAGAGCTACAGGGCAAGGATAGATTAAAAAAAGAAAAGATTGGGGTGCCCTAAACTTAGGGTTGAAATAGGAGTCCTTACAAAAGTATTTTACATGAGCGTTGGCATTTGTATTGCACACATCTGAAATTATAAATTTTGGCATTGAGAACTGCTTTATCAGCTTCAAAATTATGTATGTACACTTTTTGCATTCCACTAAAGGAAAGCTAAAGGGAAATGGGAGGTATTACACCACGCGAGCCCACTGATGTCATAAGTTGTTGTATACGGAAGGGAAGTCAGTAACATTTAAATTCATGCCTCAGCAAATTACATTGATAGTATAAAATTTGAACATTAAATCTTTTTTGTAGTAGGCATTATGTAGTCTTTCAGGTTTGTACAGCAAATCATGTGGTGCAATCTTGACTGAGTGAGTAAAATCTCGCAGTTTTAGGTTAGATTTTCAGAGAAGCTGATAATTATACAAGGTCAGTTGATTTGAGAATTGCCTTGTTGAAAGCACAATGAGATAGTGGGGAAGCCAGGCAAAGAGTGAAGGAAGGCAATGCGGATGGGTAATGAGCAGATTCTGCCATGGACAACAAAAGTTCAATCAAACTAGCGATTTCTGAGAAAGCGAATATAATCTGACTCTGAGTTGTCTTACTGTAGGGCAAGGAATCTGAAATAGTTTTCTAGTAATTCCTATCTCTGATTTTTGAGGAATGCTCCTTTGGTCATTAACTCCTTAACACCTTTGGATAACTTTGTGCATGAATTGAGAATTATGTAGATGGCCAAAGATCTTAGACAAAGAGGTGCTGGTGTTTTCTGTAAAAGCCATTGACCCATAAAGAATATGATTTGATATGATGAAAAGGGCAACATATAAAGGATCAGTGTCTGCTAAAGAATATGAGCAGGGCATTGACAGAAACTATTACCCATACTATAGAGGGCTATTTTGTTGATATCTATAATTCAAACAATGTAGTCACATCTAATCATTATCAAGGTGTCCAGCAAACTCAACACCGGAATTCCCACCAAGGAGAAAGCTTTTCTGAGTTTGGGGAAAAAATCCCAACACATAGAAATTTAGACTTTGTGCTCAATGACATTTCAAATCAGAGTTAGAAATGGTTCATTGCATTTTAAAAGGGTGAAATGATATTAGTTTCTAGTTGTAGGTAATTATTTTTCTTGCTGTTCAAATGAATTTTCCTTTCTCTTGTAAAATTACTCAAAATTTCTCCCAACTTTACTCCCATGCAGATCAAGGGGTAGAGCATACATTGTAAGGGGGGATGGTGTGAAGAGAAGCTCACTGGGTAACATCCCATGACCCCCACCATATTTGATGTGAGAATGAGCATTAGACTCAATGAAAAATTTCCAGGACTTCTGTTCAAACTGTAGAAACAATCATTTCTTTTCCTTTGGATGTGAAACCATAAACTACAAACTTAGGATTTATTAGCCAAGATGACATGAGTTGTAAATTGAAGCTAAGGCAAAGCTAAGAGATGAAATTTTATTTTATTTTATTTTATTTTTTGATGTAATTATTGAATGACACCAGAAAATAACATGTTATGAAACAGGTGAGTTACAAGTAGGGGGTGGAAGATAATTTCACTTTTGATTAAAAATTTGTAAAGTATGTATACAATACACAGAACAGTTACATACTACAATATCGATGGTATTTACTTCTGTTCAGAAATTAAATATTCTTCCCTTTGCTTCTGTGTATTTTTTGAAACCAAAAAAGAAAACTGAGTTATTGGATATTTTAGAAGAACAGTTACTAAGTGCCAGGAGTCTGGTAGTCACGGCCCAGACACCAGGACAGGTCCAGCCAGGGGGACAGGGTTAAGCCCAGATAAAGAATAGGATTCTTTTTTTTACTACTGGGATGCTATTTTATCAGGCTGTTTCCTCCACATTTGATGTTCTCAGTGTACTTATATTTAACAAGAATCTATGAATATTAACTGGCACAGCAGCAAAAATGATGCTCGTACCTTTGGTTTCAAATTGATAAAAATGTAATAACTGTTTTGTAGTTATAAAATGCACTAGAATAAAACAAGACATATGAAACACTCAAGCAAAGAAAATTTTACCAAAGCCTTTTCTGTTGGCAATGTTTGAACCCTGAGATGAAGGTCATTGGAACTCTGAGATGAAGGTTAGACTAAGGTCAGACCTACCACTGGCATTTTCAGTGATATAAGCCAATAATGTTCTCTATGTTATAAAAAGCTGAAATTGGGTTTCAAATTAATTAGATTTACAATATGACTGTAGGAGAGAAAGGAAAATTAGATCCATTCTTTGTACCATTATTTTATTTCTTCAATTTCTAAACTGAAGAACAATGGTTTAAATATAGACCTCTGCTAATAACCAAAACAACTAACAAATAAATGCACTACAAAACAAACAAGAAGAGTACTAGATAAAAATATGGAACACTTTCTATAATTAGAATTGTGGAAAGCTTTTCTTTGCCTGTCTCTGAAGATACAAACATAAAGGATGATACTATATTTAAACATTTAAAAACTTTTTTTTAACGTTTATTTAGTTTTGAGAGAGAGACACAAAGTGTGAGTGGGGGAGGATCAGGGAGAGGGAGAAACAGAATCAGAAGCAGGCTTCAAGCTCTAAACTGTCAGCACAGAGCCCAACCGTGGGGCTCGAACCCACAAACTGTGAGATCATGGCTCCAGCCGAAGTTGGCCACTTAACTGACTGAGCCACCCAGGCGCCCCTAAACATTTTTAATCTTGAAAAGAAACCATGAATAAATTTCAAAGACAGTTAACATATTGAGGAAAATATTTTAAAAAGACAAAATGCTAATTTTGCTGGAAACAAAAAGGGCTCTAACAGATCTAGAAAAGTGGAATGACTAGATATACAAATGATCAATTTATATATATAATATATTATAAAATATAATGATAGTAAATATATAATAGTAGATATAATATATATAATAATAGTATAATATAATATATTAAAAATATAATAGTAGATAATGATATAAATAAACACTAATCACGATTAATTTAAAACAATTAAAACATATTATTTTAACTGATCAGATCTGTGAACATTAACAAAAACTTAGAAACAATTATGGCAGAGTTTGATGAAAAAGCAATCTCATTTCTGGAGGACGTGCAGTATGTTATAATCATTTAGAGCAATTTAGCAATATAAAATATTCACAATCTAATTAGTCATTTCTGCATTTAAAACGTGTCATCACATGGAGGCACTTGCAATAGTTACAAAATGTTCGTTTCAATATTGTTGGTAATAGCAAAATATTTGAAGGAAACCAAAAGCCCATCAGTTGGAAATTTTGTCATGAATTAACTGTTTTCAGTGAACTATTCTTTAGTACTTAGAGCCATCGAATAAAAGTACTTTAAACTTTATAAGTAAAATTTACCAAAAAAGAGAAAATAAAACACAAAACCCATAGGAAGATGTCATGTTTCGTGTGGTGTTTGTGTACCAGAAAATAACATGTGTTTATATAAGGATGTAAGTGTGAAAATAGAAACAAAGACAGATAAAAATGATTGTGAAAAATCCAATTATTCTATGAATGATTACTTTTACAAGTTATGACATTATAGCATACTTTAGTCCCACATGTATGCATACTATAATTTTATCAATTGTAACCAGCATGCATCATTTTTACTGATCAGAAATAAACTATTAGTTAACTAAAGCGGGAAGAAAAGGGAATTTGCACTCATTACTCTATGCCAAATGACAACAAATGAACAAGCATTTTCTTTTCACTAACAGAACAGTTCCTATAGTGTTACGATACTTATAGCTAGTTATACTGTGATCAATTGTCATTCTTCCCAAATTATAAGCTTCTGTAGTGCAGGGATCATATTTCTTTTCTTTTCTTTTCTTTTTTTAATTGTTTATTTCTGAGAGAGAGAGAGACAGAGTGCCAGGCAGGGAGTGGCAGAGAGAGGGAGACACAGAATCTTAAACATGATCTCTAGGCTCTAAGCTGTCAGCACAGAGCCCAACGCAGGGCTTGAACTCATGAACCACGAAATCATGACCTGAGCCGAAGTCCAACAAACAACTGACTGAGCCACCCAGGTGCCCCCATATTTTTAATAAATGGACATCCAAAGTATCAAGTCAAGGCTTAAATTCATACAGACAGTAAATAATTTAATTACATATTACTTGAGTTTAATATAATTTGAAATATTTTTAAGTATTTAATAATTTTATGTAATATTTGTTTTATAATTCGCAAGCATAATTTAAAGGATCGGCAGCATGATGGATTTATAAGAAAAACAAGATTCTACTATTTCTCAGTGTTGCTCCCAAAAGTCATTATTTTAATTTCTTTTATAATGTTCTATTTCTAGTTGTAAAGAATACGTTTTCAGAAAAATTTGTCAGTTTAAAAAATTGAGTTGATGTTATGTTTTGATAGATGAAGTTCTAGTTTACACTAATCCTATTTCCCTCATATCATCTTCCCAGTGTGGGGAAGCCTATTAGTGAAATTTTTAGACATATATATATATTACTCTGTTATCTCTCGGATATTGATACTAAAGGTACCCTTGCAATTCTTTTACTGTAATCCATCTATTTTTGTTTATTTTGTTACTTTTTTGTATAAATTCTGAAATAGTTTAGGATATTTTTCTAATTTCAGATGGTTTCATATTTTTGATGTTGTGCCTTAACTGGATTCCTTCCTCCCTCCTTCCTTCTTTCCTTGCATTCTCATTCTTTCTTAAATGGTTGAAGACTGGACAGTTGGTAGGTACTTAAAATATGCAGATTCTTTCATCACTTCTGAACATTTTAGAAATTATGTATATACACGTATGCTTTCTCTATTTACCCTTTTCCCTGAAAGCTCCTACAATCAGATGGCGAATGGAGTACACACAGCACAGATCTGGAAAGGGCTCCCTCAGATATTGACTTTAGAACAGAGTGTGATGAATTCAAGGTGAAATGCTGATGAGGCTTCAAAGTCTGATAATCGCCTACACTCACACCTCAGATGGGCTTTCCTGGGCAGCAGCCCCCTCAGGTCATTAGAAAGCTGGTTCTCGCTGATCAGTTAAACTCCCCATGGGTCCCAAAACAGCAAGACATCGGGCTGGCCTGAAACTTACCTCAGGACAATCATGTACTCTGGTGCCTTAAGGAGCCGCAGCCCAATCACTTGGCCTTTCTTTGCCTGTTCTACATCTAGGGCACTTCTATCTCTGCCTTTATCTCTAGGAGTACAAAAGCTTCATGTTGGTTCTTTCCCCACAATAGAGGTTGATTTCTCATCAGAAAAAAAATGTCCCAGAACTTTTAAGGATAAAAGCCTCTTTAGCCTCCTTCTCTTCCAGCTTTACACAGGAAAGCTTTGCTTCACTATTAAATAGAAGTTTAAAGAGTCAGTTTCTGTCTATTTCAATCTGAGGAAACAAGTCAGGTAGCACTGCTGGGACTTTTTCTTTTTCTAGTTCAAATGTTCATTTGAGCGAACAAGAGCATGTAGGCTTGAAGAGGAAAACTATGAAGCAGGAAACCAGGGAATTACATGTACTGAAATATTGGCGCAGAAAAACAGAATAGAAATTGGAGTGGTTAGTACTTATAGAGGAAAAAATTATTAAACTATGTGAGAATTTATATCACAGTAAAAACAAAGTAGCCCACAAACCTCTGCAAATATTTAAAAATACTCCATGTTGGGGCACCTGGGTGGCTCAGTGGGTTAAACCTCTGACTTTGGCTCAGGTTATGATCTCGTGGTTTGTGGGTTTGAGCCCCGCATCAGGCTCTCTGCTGTCAGCCCAGAGCTCGCTTGGATCCTCTGTCCTCTACTCTCTACCCCTCCCCTGCTTACTGTCTTTCTCTCAGTGTCTCTCTCTCAAAAATAAACATTAAAAAATGTATGTATAAAAATACTCCATGAATGGAAGTTTTCTATCTATCTATCTATCTATCTATCTATCTATCTATCTATCTATCTGTAAAGCAATAACTGCAAAAATTGCAAAAGAGCTTCTTTATTAAATATCAGTTTATTTTAATGAAATATAACATTTTTACCAGCATCTGTAAAATTATAAATATTATGAAGAGAGCTCTTATAATCAATTTTGAGTTAACAGCTTGATGCACTTTTTAAGTTGTCTACTTAAAGACACAACCAATTGTTGACTTTGAAGCTGAGTTATATCTGTAGTCATAGCCCTTCTGTCAAATAAGTAAGTTTGATGCTAAAAACAGAAAAAAATACACTATTTATTCATAAACCTATTCTATATTAAATATTCATTATTTTTTTTGTTAGCCATTGTCTTATCTAAGTTGATTTCTTCTCTTATAGAATTTAAGATTCAATGTAGAAACCAATAAGCTCCAATTAAATACAATTAAGATTTTAAGTATATATAATCTACATAAATACATAAACAAACCTCAGTATATATACATACCTACAAATTACATATATAAAAATTTAAAGCTATAAAGAGAAAATACATTGTCCTAAAACCTATAAAAAGGGCTGAAAATTGGAGACATTGGCACTGAAATCTGAATTCTAGGTTGACATTACTTAGGATACGAAGCTATAAACCTTTGAATACTTTCTGAATGATGGAAGAAACAAAGTAACATTGTTTGTCTGATTCAAATGTTCTCGTGCCCCAGAGTGGAAATTACTAAAAGACCCTTTATCACTGCCTGAATATCACCTTCGGAAGCAGGAAAGACCTCAGATAATCCAATACATATCAAAGCTAGACAGTATCTCTTGGGGCACCTGTGTGGCTCAGTTGGTTGAGCACCCAACTCTTGGTTTCCACTCAGGTCATGATCTCACAAACCAGGGCCCTTTTGCTGACAGTGCAGAGCCTGCTTCGGATTCTCTTTCCCTCTCTCTGCCCCTTCCCTGCTCACACCGTCTCTTTCAAAATAAATATAAATACACTAAAAAAAAAAACAAAAACCTAAACAGTATCTCTTTTTTACAAACGTTAGTTCTATGAAATCCATCTGCTACCAGATTCCTGGTAAAGTTGATTATGGAAAACTTCCTGTGCTTACCTTGGGAGTAAAAATTTTGCAACAAAAACTCTCTAAAACTTCTAACACAGCAAAGTTCTCTTCAGTATGTTTCAAGGTTTTTTTTGGTAGGCATAATTAAAGTCTCCTGTCTTTAAAATCCTTCTTCTGGGGCGTGTGGGTGGCACAGTTAAGTGGCAGACTTAGGCTCAGGTCATGATCTCATGGTTCATGAGTTAGAGACCCGCATCAGGCTCTGTGCTGACAGCTTGGAGCCTGGAGCCTGCTTCAGAATCTGTGTCTCCTTCTCTCTCTGCCCTTCCCCTGCTCACTCTCTGCCTCTCTGTCTCTCAAAAATAAATAAACATTAAAAACCAATTTTTAAATAAAATCCTTCTTTTATGCAGATTACTTTTTGAGGACACAAAAACACCAATGAAGCACATCCAGACTGTCGTGCAGAAATTGTTAGGTAATTCTCACAGTCTGGTCAAATTTCCTTTAATCCCTTTAATAACTTTTCTATCCAGCCTATTTTTTAAAACTGACACGACAGTTTCTCAGTGTCTTAGAAGTGCAGTTTCTAGGAGGAAGTTTGCTGTGCTTAAGCAGGAGCTTTTGCAGCACTATCGGCAAAATCACTGCCTTCAGACCCTCTGCCCTTCTGCCCTGTGTGAGCTCTGCAGTGAATCACTGACATACAAACAGGTAGTTGTATGGTTTCTGGCAAAGCAGCCATAAATTTTTCATGAGATATTTTAGTTCTCGTTTTAAGTAGAAAATCTTCTATTTAAAACTTTTTTCTGCTGTATTTTTTTCTTTTTCTTTTTGAGACAGAGAGCGACAGAGCATGAGTGGGGGGGGGAGGGGCAGAGAGAGAGGGAGACACAGAATCTGAAGCAGATCCAGGCTCTGAGCTGTCAGCACAGAACCCGACACGGGGCTCGAACCCACGAACATGAGATCATGACCTGAGCTGAAGTTGGAGGCCCAACCAACTGAGCCACCCAGGCGCCCCTTTTCTGCTGTATTACAGACATCACAGCTACATTATACATATGTAAGTATATATGTGTATTTGTACATGTGTACATAATATGTATTTTATTTATATGACCAATCACTAACATTATCAAGTATGCTATATAAATAGAAATATTAGATAAATAGGGCCATATTTTTCAAAATTTGAGATTCTCAAAGCTGAAGGAGAGGCTATAGCCAATTTTAGATTTCTAAGCCTCTTCAGATTCTAGATCTTTGGATTCTACATCTCCAGATCCTCTCCAGAGGAGCTGGAGAATTAACATGCAATTGTTCTGGCAGAGATTTTGTTTGTTAAATTAGAATCCACTATGTGTAATACTGTACTAGTCCACTGAATTGTTCATTTTGTTTTTAAATAGCTAAAGAAAAGAGCCTGCTGATGAGGCTGATACTTGGATTGCTTAGTTTTTAGGAAGACACTGCATCCCTGAAGATAGAATATGTGTCCTTCACAATAATCTTGCCCTTATTCAGCTATAATCTTGGTTTTAGCACATATTTCTGCCCATCTCTCATGGGGAGAGATCTTTTCTTAGTACTTTCCAATTGCAGTGGGCTTTCTGTAGTGTCATTAGGGCAGCAGACTTTGTTGCCCTTAGGACACTAATAAAAGGATAAAAATTGTTGCTTTTCTCCCTTGATATTGTGGCTGTTTTTTTTTTTTCAATAATTGAAACCAGGGAGATGGGTCCACAGCTGCCACTGTTTCTCTAAAGTCCACACCCGCAGGAAGGCTTCCTCACAATTCTCCATAAACAAAATTCTTATGACAGACTTTTTTATTATCATCACTTTTCTTTCACTTAAAAATGTTTATATTTTTGACTTGAGAAAAATCAGAATACACATCACCATCATAATTTGAAGGTTTTACCACAATCTGTGGACATTTGATTTTGCTTCTGAGAAACCCCATGAAACTCCAGGGAACTATGATCTGTGTGTACGGTAGGCGATAGACTCAAACATTTGGGAAATCTGTCTGCTGCTCAGCAACAAATTCACTCAAGTATTGTGCGCCCAGGATCTTATCCAGAGTTGGAGGTAAACCGCTGTTTGCATCGTCATTGGCGTTTCTCTGAGTCGTTTTCATCTAAGATCATATTTGTTACCATAAATTTCCTTCCTTATTTTAATTCACACTTTCTTGTCTTTGGTGCTTATTGTAAAATATCCCTTCATATTTTCTCCTCTCATGAACCAGCTTTCATTAACTACAAGTATATTCTTAAACAGCAATTATGTTTTATTCATTTCCTTGAGAAACTCAAGTTAAATATAATTATAATTTGTAATTATATTTCTTCCTCTACATGATTATTATATACCCTCAGGACCTGTTGATCTGCCTGAGTCCATCTGGCATTATTGGATCTCTCTTCATATATTAAATAATACTAATCTCATCAAAATATATTAGCATGATGTTACAATATCTGATACTATGAATCACAAGACATTTCTTACTGGTTATTTTTTAATAGTAGACATGAGTGTAATTTAATTATGTGAGTGCACATCACTAACAAAAATCTAACTTGATAAAATAGTATGCATAAGCTATCCTGTATATATTAAATATTTGTTAGATTGTGTCATAATATGATGTGTTCACCATTCTAGTTTGAGTTTCAGAATTAAATACAATTATTACTAAACTACTTTGGATAGAAAATATTACACAAAAATTCTAAATTATTTGCTAAAACCTGTAAAACATGTTTCAACTGCTCTATTTACTTTCAATTACTAATTAATGTATATAGCAATTACCGGACATTCCAGTGTGTAATACCACATCCTTATTTACAAATAAATGTTTTCCTTTACTGATGCAAATTTGACCAGGTGCTATAGAAGTATCTGGAAGTATTGGGAGTGATGTCTTCTACTATTCTTTGAACAGGTCTTCCTTTTGTTGTCAAAAAATAACTCTTGTTTTTACTATATATTTCGTTCATCTAATATAAAATAAGCACATTAAAGATACTTCTAGAAAGTGTCCCTAAACACACTAACATGGCAATGAAAACCACATACACACATACATACATATGTATATACACATACATATGTGTATATATATATATATATATATATATATATAATGTAGATATTTGTGTGATATATATAGTATAATATATATGTAGACATGTAGTCAGTGTATGTGTTTGGTTGCCTACCGCATATGACATGCCATGAACAGCGGGAATACAAGGATGATTACTGGTAGGATCTCTCCTTTCAAAAGTGTCAGAGTCTAATAGGGTTGTAAACAATTTTTTTCTGGTAGAAAACCATAAAACATAATGAAACTGAATTTAGTAAAAGAAAGGTTATGTTTGCCATTCTTATTTTTGTCAGAAGTCAGAAGCTACGATAGGTCTCTTTTCTCTTCTACCAAATATCAAAAAAAGTAAAAGAAAAAGGAAGTGAAATTATTTGGTGTGAATTAGACATAATGAACTGAAGCAAAGAAATGCAAAGTCACCTGAGAAAGTCTAAATACCTCCCAATGTCACTGCAATACCACTGAACTTCTAATTCATCTTTAAGAAGAATGGATTCATAGAAGGAGAGAGGAAATATCTACCATAAAAGAATTGGAAAATTGAGATAAATAATGGCTATATCAGAAGCTAGGAAGAGGACATCCTAGCCAACTAGTGAAAAAAAAATTACAGTTCTTTTGAAATGATTCTGATCATTCCTAATGTAGACTTTGATACTTCAGGTAATTTTTGAACTGATTCCGTTACAAATTTAATCTACCTAATCTCTTTGTTTTAATTCCAAAATTACCAATTTGAGCATATTCTTAACAAAATAAAGTCCAAACTAATCAATGAGAACTTTACTAAGAGAATGTGACCCTCCATTATGGGACTAAAAATCAATATTGGCTATCACTCTACCAAATATTTGTGTAAAAGAGAAAGTTCCTGAACTCTCAATAACAGAACAAACAATTTGAAGCTGAGTGATGACTTTATTTAATTTTACTTAATGCTTCATCCTTGATTTTAGAGAGCTATGTATGATTCAGAAGGTTATATATGAACAGTTGGACAACATGAGACATTGTCAACATGACAAGCAGACATAAAAACTGTAAGATAATCTGGACCAGTCTGGGGGCAGATATTAACACCTTTACTATAGCACGTGGGCAAAGTTCTTACCGTTATGTGCATGATATTTCCATATCAAGAAGGCAAAAGGACTTTTCTAGGAGAGTGAGAACATCAATTCTGAAATAAAACAAATTTCCTAGCTTTGGCTGTGATGCTGAATATGGCCAGCACTTCACCCAATACACATTAGTAATTCTCCAAACTGAGAATTCTCAAATACTGAGCATTTAGGACAAGGAATGGTGGTGTTTGTTGATTTTGTTCCCTTGAATTGAATTGTCATTATCCATACGCATTATTATTGCTATTTATGTATCATGGTGGCCACCCACTCGACGATGGTAACCAGACACCTTTGTGTCATCCGATTTTTGCCTAAATTTCCATCGATATAAATACCAGTCCACAAGTCCACCATTGCTTCATTTGTGCTTTTCATGTGTACAAATTCTGACCTAATATTTATCTCGTGGATTATTCTGGGTTCCCTGCCTGAAATTTCTCCTGTGTTCTACTAGCACTTTGAAAATGTCACAGAAAAAAATAGGTGAGTTGTTTACCCATACCTCTGATGTGAAAAATATATTCAGTCTAGAATCAAAATATCTTGTCCCATCCACTACCTTTGCTACTTAGAAGCTGTGGGAACCGACACCAGCTAAACTCCCAAAATTTAGTTCTTTCCCTAGTAAAATGAGATAAATAATACATTTTCCACATTAATGTGTCATCATAAATATAATTCTATTCTTTGCAAATATAAAAAGCCCTGCTCACTCATAGGAACCAAATCAGTCAATGGAAAATTGACATCAAGCCACTTAAAAAACTAATAAAAAATTCCATCATCAGGAAGTTTTTCTCTACTTTTGATTGTTTGTCATAGTGTAGGAAATGCTCCTATATAATTGACTTTATTTTTTTTATAAATCAAAGTAATTTATACAAGGTAATTTTTTATAAGTCAAGGTATTTGCTTATTTATATTTCATCTACTTCCAAAAAGCGAATGAGTGGATGTACCATAAAAGTGTAATACAATGAGATGAGATATTATTAATAAAACATAAAGACAATTTGTAAAGGAATAGAGAAGGAAATATATCAGGACATTTTGATAGCAGAACTATGCAACAGCCAAGCACAAATTATCTCTGAGCTATTCAGCAGAGGGATGTTACCATGGAGTCTTGGGCTCCATTTTTAAAAGGCATATGAATCGCTATTTAGCCAAAACTTAAAATTCTTACCTGTATTTTAATCATTTGTATTTAATTTCTTGGAACTTCAGTTCCATAGTGAAATGCTCGGTGCCGAGACAGAGGCATTGTTACAGAAGTTGCTAGTAGTTTGCACAAGTGAAGTTTCGGAAGAGACTGGAATACGGTGGGTAAGGCTTGGGCTTTCCAGCCAGATTCTGACCTTCATCACCTCTACAACCTTTGCAAGTTATTAATATCCTAATGTTTCTGTTTCTTTACCTGAAAAGATCCTCAGAAAGCGTACCTCCTGCTGTTGTCTTGAAGAAAAATGAGCCAATACATGTCAAGCACTTAGAGCATTGCCTGGTCGTAGTCACTGTTCAATTTCAGTGCTTTGTTTTAAAGTGATAGTTCCATGAAGAAGATTTGCTTTAGAAAAATCCTCAATGTAACTCAATAAATATATTCTCAGCAACTCAGTAAAATAAATGGATATTGCTTGCCTGCACAGTGTTCTAAGAAAAACTCGTGAGGTCATTTTAAATCGGGATGCAGGTACATGAGGCTCGATAGTGTGCTAGTGATACGAGATGCATGTATCATTTTGATTACAATTTAGAAAAAAGGGGAGAAGATGTTCCTGCTATAAAGAGAGCAATTAGTGTGCCAGCGTGTGAGGGGGTGGGGGGATGTAGAAAGCAGTAAGAAGATAGAGTATATAATGACCCCCTGCTTGCTACTCCTGCATGTGCAGTTTTTTAAAAAATGAAATGATTGAGGCCATGCCTATTGGAAAATGTACTGTAGACTAAACTGATTACCTTATCTGAACCGTAGTGTCTGTTATTAACTATTATCCTAGGACACCAGAATATTAGATCTGATATAAGAGAGAGAGAATATTGTATTTGGACTTGGAGTAGGTCTCATGAGAAATGTCATAGTATTAGTCAGTACTAAGCAGTACAATGCTCTGGACCAGTGGGTGTAAACTCTAGATGCAAATTTCAGTGACCTGATGAGTTTTCAAAAATCATATGCTTAACCACATCCCCCCAGTTTGGATTTAATTGGTCTAGATTGGGTATCGCTGTTTTCAAAAGCTCAGGTACACTCAGGGTGACTGCACTTCTCCGGACGACTCAGACTGAAGAGGTGGCAGCAGCAAAACCGAACCACGAACAGGTCTTTTCACTTTTCACTTTCAGCAACAGAAATCTACATTTACTACTTTGGGTTGAGTAAGCAAATATCAGAGATTCTTGGGAATATTTGGTGGAAATAATCCAGTAAGGACATCTCTGAAAATAGTGACAAGTAAGTGATATGATACTTCATTTGGTATTTCAAATTCATTGAGTAAGAAATAGCAGACACATATGTCTACGTTATTTTTATACAAAATCAAGATTATATACTTTTAAAGTATTTATTTATTTTGAGAGCGGGAGAGAGAGCAGGAAAAAGGCAGACAGAGAGAAGGAGAGAGAGAGAAAGAGAGAGGGAGAGAGAGAGAGAGAGAGAGAGAGAGAGAGAGAGAGAGAGAGAGAGAGAGAGAGAGAATGAATCCTAAGCAGGTTACATGTTGTCAGCACAGAGCCCAATGCAGGGCTTGAACCTACAAACCGTGAGATCATGACCTGAGCTGAAACCAAGAGTTGAATGCTTAACCGACTAAGTCAAGATTACATTTTTGTCTGAGTTAGTTGAATAATGGCTCAAAATTATAGATCTATATCTAAATAGATATATACGAAATCACAAATATTTTCTGCAATAACTTGATTTTTCCCAGAATGTTTTTATTTTGATTTTTGAATAGAAATATATTTCCAATCACAGCTAAAACTCTCACCTTGATAAACAATATTTTTAATGGTAAAGAATAGGATACTATATAAAATTAGCTGCAGGATTATATAAAATTCACCTTTATATCATTGAAAGGCTTTGATATCTATCTAATTTTAAAGGGCTTTTGGGAAAGGAAGGATGAACTGACTGGATTTTTTTTCTTGTGTCAAGTAGGAACCGAATGTCAAAGCCATGTTTCACATTTTACCAAAGGAAAAGAAATAGTTACTGAAATTGAAAATGGAAGAATTCTCTCAGAGGTGGACATTGCAGAATATTTATATACACTAAATTCTAACCATCAGAAAAATTACTTTTAAGTGGAAAATATAATTTAGGTTTCCATTTGGATTGTCATAGAAAAAGAATAATAAAGGCATGAATACATTGTATGCAAATTTGGCCCTTTTATATCTTTAATATTGTATTTACTATTTATTGTCAAATATATTTTGGGTTTAGTCTTCGATCCTTCAAAAAACAATAAATATTCAAGTCCTTCAGCCATTTTGAGTTAATTTTTTGTATGGTGTAAGAAAGTGATCTAGTTTCACTCTTCTGCATGTTGCTGTCCAGTTCTCCCAGCACCACCTGCTAAAGAGGCAGTCTTTTTTCCATCGGATACTCTTTCCTGCTTTGTCAAAAATTAATTGCCCATACATTTCTGGGCCCAGTTCTGGGCTCTCTATTCTATTCCATTGGTCTATGTGTCTGTTTTTGTGCCAATACCATACTGTCTTGATGATGACAGCTTTGTAGTAGAGGTTGAAGGCTGGGATTGTGATGCCTCCCATTTTGGTCTTCTTCTTCAATATTACTTTGGCTATTTGGGGCCTTTTGTGATTCCATACGAATTTGAGGATAGTTTGTTCTAGCTTTGAGAAGAATGTTGGTGCGGTTCTGATGGGGATTGCATTGAATGTGTAGATTGCTTTGGGTAGTAATGACATTTTCACAATGTTTATTCTTCCGATCCATGAACCGGGAATGTTTTTCCATTTCTTGGTGTTTTCTTCAATCTCTTTCATAAGTTTTCTATAGTTTTCATCATATAGGTCTTTTACTTTCTTGGTTAGGTTTACTCCTAGGTATTTGATGTTTTTTTGTGCAATCGTGAATGGGATCAGTTTCTTGATTTTTCTTTCTGCTGCTTCATTTTAGGTGTATAGGAATGCAACTGATTTCTGTACATTGATTTTGTACCCTGCAACTTTACTGAGTTCATTGATCAGTTCTAGAAGGCTTCTGGTGGAGTCGATTGGGTTTTCCATGTAGAGTATCATGTCATCGGCAAAAAGTGAAAGGACTTGAATGTGAGACAGGAAACCATCAAAATCCTCGAGGAAAAAGTAGGAAAAAACCTCCTAGACCTCCACCGCAGCAATTTCCTACTCGACACATCCCCAAAGGCAAGGGAAATGAAAGCAAAACTGAACTCTTGGGACTTCATCAAGATAAAATGCTTCTGCACTGCAAAGGAAACAGTCAAGAAAACTAATAGGCAACCGACAGAATGGGAAAAGATAGTTGCAAATGACATATCAGATAAAGGGCTAGTATTGAAAATCTACAAGGAACTCACCAAACTTCACACCCACAAAACAAATAACCCAGTGAAGAAATGGGCAGAAGACATGAACAGACCCTTCTCCAAAGAGGACATCCAGATGGCCTACAGGCACATGAAACAATGCTCAACATCACTCATCATCAGGGAAACACAAATCAAAACCACACTGAGATACCACCTCACACCAGTCAGAGTGGCTAAAATGAACAAATCAAGAGACTATAGATGCTGGCGAGGGTGTGGAGAGATGGGCACCCTCCTACACTGTTGGTGGGAATGTACACTGGTGCAGCCGCTCTGGAAAACAGTGTGGAGGTTCCTCAAAAAACTATCCATAGAACTCTCTTATGAGCCAGCAATAGCACTGCTAGGGATTTACCCAAGGGATACAGAAGTGCTGATGCATAGGAGCACATGTACCCCAGTGTTCATAGCAGCAATGTCAACAATAGCCAAAACATGGAAAAAGCCTAAATGTCCATCACCTGATGAGTGGATCAAGAAGATGTGGTATATATACACAATGGAGTACTACATGGCAATGAGAAAGAATGACATATGGCCATTTGTAGGAAAGTAGATGGACCTTGAGGGTGTCATGCTAAGCGAAATAAGTCAGGCAGAGAAGGACAGATACCATATGTTTGCACTCATAGGTTTAACAGGAAAACAGGAAACCTAATGGAGGACCAGAGGGAGGGGAAGAGGGAAAGAGAGGTGGGGAGCGAGAGGGATGCAAAACTTGAGAGGCTATTAAATGTTGAAAATGAACTGAGGGTTGAAGGGGACGGGGGGAGGGGGGAAAAGAGGTCATGGTGATGGTGGAGGGCACTTGTGGGGAAGAGCACTGGGTGTTGTATGGAAACCAATTTGACAATAAACTATTTAAAAAACAATAAATAAAATATAAAAAAATATAGTATTTTCCAACTATATGCTCTATTATTCTATATAAATTTTGTATTTTTTAGTAAGTCATTAGAAACACTTTTAAAATATATAGTATGCATTTAACTTTGTTTATATATAGTTTTGATCAAACCAAATATGTATATTTTAGAAGCCCGCCATGGTGTTTTGAGATTTAATTTTATTTTTTAGTTTATTAAAAATTGTTTTAACATTTATTTATTTTTGAGAGACAGAGAGAGAAAGAGCATGAGCAGGGGAAGGGCAGAGTGAAAGAGGGAGACTTTGATCTGAAGCAGGCTCCAGGCTATGAGCTGTCAACACAGAGCCTGACGCAGGGCTTGAACTCACACGACCTGAGCTCAAGTCGATGCTTAACCGACTGAGCTATCCAGAAGCCATTATTTTATCTTTTAATGTTTATTTTATTTACTTTTGAGAGAAAAAAGAGAGGGAGAGAGCAGGGGAGGGGCAGAGAGGAAGAAGGACAGAGGATCTGCCGCGGGCTCCACACTAACAGCAGAGAGCCCAATGTGGGCTCGAATTTACTAGCTGTGAGATCATGACCTGAGTCAAAGTCGGATGCTCAACTGAATGAAACACCCAGTACCCCTGTTTTGACATCTTATGACTAGAATAATATCATATTCCTCAATGGTGCTTTGTCATTTTATTACTGAAATAATAGCACAGATTTATTCCCTCTTCCCCTGGGATTTGAAACCTCCAGTCTCTTCTTAAGTTGTCTAATCTGTGGGGCATCATTATCCAGTCAGGGGAGAGTTGGTTACTACATTTTCCTGAAGGCAGCCAGTGAGTGAAATCTGTTCACATCAATTTGTTCCTTCAAGTTCCTGGTTTTATTCTGCTTTGATTAGTTAACCTTTCAAAGATATAATTACTCTGTTTGTGCCAATGTAATAAGATCAAACAGACTGTATCCCCTCCATAAATCTATTCTTTGTGGAAAATACTCACACAGAAATTACTGAAACAGAAAAAAAAATGATTTAAGAAAACATTCACCTTCTATATGTGTTTCAATATTTTCTATTTGTGATTGTTTATAGCTGCTTGTAGTTAAAATTGTACTTTAAAATTAAAATAAAATAAAATTCAGAACATACTGAAAAATACAGTAGAAAATAAGTAAAATGTGCATAATTATGTTTTAAACTATATTTTATTCATTTTACATTTCTGGTCACGACCATGAGGCTTTGGGTAGAGATTTTCTTCAGGTGCCCCTGCTGTGACCTCATGGAGGGGGAAGAAATTGTGAAGACATCTTTTTCCACTATGACTGTCTTCAGTACTTGTCTGCTCCTAACTCTTCTCTCTTGCTCTCCTCTCTACCCCAGAGCCTTTGTATTGGGGTCTCTCTAGAGTGAAATGACCACTGATATGATCCACCTGCTCCTTGCCAATTTCACTATTCCTGAAAGAAGATGGAAGGAGGTGGTGGTCAGTGCTTCCTTCGATTTTAGACTCTTTCTCTACTACCACAGCACATGACAGACAGCGTAACTCTCATTTCTGGTTTGCTGCTATAGTAGCCACTCACATCTGACAGATCAGCTGTCTCTCAGGTCAGCTGAGCTCCTAGCATATTCTTGAGAGAGATAGTTTCTTCTAACAAAACATAAAAGCAATAGCAAGTCCATATCCATTTTTCTCATTTGTAAATAATTCTAATTTAAAAGGATTAGGAGGAGAAAGTTAATAACTGCTTTTCAAAAAAATTTTTAACCTTTATTTATTTTTGAAAGACAGAGAGAGACAGATCATGAGCAGAGGAGTGGCAGAGAGAGAGGGACACACAGAATCAGAAGCAGTCTCCAGGCTCTGAACTGTCAGCACAGAGCCTGATGCGGGGCTCGAACCCACGAACTGTGAGATCGTGACCTGAGCCAAAGTCGGATGCTCAACCAACTGAGCCACCCAGGCACTCCAATAACTGCTTTTTAACATTGATAATGACACTGGAAAACGTAAAGCATTCTGTAAGTGGTTAATTGTTAACAATGACTTAGATGGCATAATATTTGAGTCCCAGGAAAATCTAACTAATGGCGAATTCTTACGTAATATCTTCAGTTTTCTGTTTGCTGCAGTCCTGACCTCCAAAAACAAATTATAATTTTAGTAACACAATTGAGCAAAGTGAAAATAAGTCATAAAAAATGTGTTCAATTCTCTAGTAAGTGTGAATACTCTGTAATAGAAAAGAAATTGTCATATGGTCCTAAAAATTTCCTTTTGGTCCTTAAAAAGTGCCACCTTACTAATATGTATGCCACCATTTATTTCTATTCTATAGTGACAAGAAAAATTAAATAAGCAAAATAAAAGTAGATGTCAATTCTCTCGTTGTTTATAAAAGTGTCATATTACCTAACTGACTACTGCTATAAAATGGTTTCCAAGTAGACTGATAATTTTAGTTTGAATATTAATATCATCAACTTTGGTTGCTCTAAGATTCTCCTTTTTTTTCATCACTCGCTTTTTCTTCATTAATACTTCCCAGCCACAGAATCCATGCACTGTTATCCTGTCACTTATATTTTACTTTTCTCCTGGCTACACAAATACTTCTTAAGTTCAACCACTTCTCATTCTTAGATGCAATTTTCAAACCAAAAGTAGCTATGCCCATGCTCTAGATTTGGGGATTCATCTCTCTGGTAGATCCTTTACATTTCTGCAGTCTCTGCTCACTTAAGATTTGTAGGTTTCTAAGGATATACCTTAATGATGAAAATATAATAAAGCATATATAAAGTACATTTTTCTCTTTCAACTTTTAAAAAGGCATGTTGTATATGTTTTATAGGTCTTTCCATTCTGAAGATATCAATGTCAGCAACAAAGCACTCTTTATGTGGCTCTATCTTTCCTACTTGTAGGAAAACCAGCTCCTGGAATTCCCTCAAAATAGTTTTGTCAATCAGGAAAGACTGGGCTCTAATAATGAGTTCTGTAAAGATGTGACTTTCAATACTTCATGGTCCTTGCTCTGGATTATGAAGATTCAGATTTCTACTGATATTAAAGCAGAAGATATGATGTCACAATATCCTGAAGCACCAATGAGTTGGTGCTTCTTCTATTATCTATTCCAAATTTGTAGATGCCCAAGGTTTAAAAGAGTGGTTTTACCTTAAGAGTATCAGTTTTCAATATTAAGGAGTCAAAAATAGGTGTAATCAGAGCCAGTGCTACTATTTCTGTTGTCAGTACATTGATTACTTTCTGCTGAATCTACTGCCATCTTGGTCCCACTGTTCATGCTGGGATGAATGTTCACACCTTGTAGTTGGTAGTTTGTAGTTCACACTTTTTTTTAATGTGTGTTTGTTTTTTGTTTTTTTTTTGTTTTTTTTTTTTTGAGAGACAGAGACAGTGTGAGCAGGGTAGGGTCAGAGAGAGAGAGGGAGATACAGAATCTGAAGACAGGCTTCAGGCTTTGAGCTAGTTGTCAGCACAGAGCCTGATGCAGAGCTCAAACCTACAAACCCTGAGATCATGACCTGAGCTGAAGTCAGACGCTTAACCAATTCAGCCATCCAGGCGCCCCTGTAGTTCACACTTTCTAATGTCACACAGACATTGTATTGAGATGGTTTATTTGGATTTTACAAAACTTGATGTAAGTGTTTGTTCATTTGTTTTGCAGTTGCTACCAATTGCACCCCTATCCACCACATTTGTGCATAAATATACACGAATAGAGCCAGTATACATCCTAAACATCAGACAGGTAAAGCTATTAGAATACAGGTCTTTCCTGACTTACCATGGGGTTTTGTTCCAATAAATCCATGAGAAGCTGAAAATATCAAGTCAGAAATGCATTTAATACACCTATCCTACTGAACATCAGAGCTTAGCCTGGCTTACCACAAGCATGCTTAGGATACATACATTAGCCTACAGTTCAGCAAAATCATCTAACACAAAGCCTATTTGATAATAAAGTGTTGAGTTATTTCATGTAACTATAAACCTGCCCCAGATTATCTCTTAATTTGTTAGCCTAGACTAGAGATTTTGTATTCAAAATGCTACCTATTAACAATATATAATATATAAATAACAATAAATAAATAAATATGACTTCATTCATAAACGCTGTTATCTTTTACTCTTTACTATACTCTGACATTTTTATGTATAACCCAAATTGATGGACTTTTTAATGAGCAAGGCCAGTTGTAAACATTATTATTGTAATTTAAATACATGAAAATTCATGATGAACACATATTTAACATAGTGCTACCTAGGTAATTTTCTTTTCTATTTCACTCTTAGTACTTTCCAATTTCCTTCTGTTAAAGTAACTTTGCAAATAGAGTTGACCTTTGAACAATACTAGTTTGAATTGTGTCGGTTCACTTATACACAGATTTTATTTGGTAAGTAAGGTACTGTACTATAAATGCATTTTATCATCCTTATGATTTTCTTAACATTTCCTTTTCTATAGCATACTTTTGTTATAAGAATACAGGTATACAAGTAACATACAAAATGTGTATTTATTGACTATTTATGTTATCAGTTAAGCTTCCTTCCAGTCAACAGTCTCTATTAGTTAAGATTTTGGAAAGTCAAAATTATACATGGATTTTCTATTGTACTGGATGAGATGGGGAGGAGGGTGCTCAGTGCCCCTAACCACTATGTTGTTCATCTTGTTTACCAAAAGTCTTAAATCCAAGGACATAATAATAAAATGATCAATGTAACTATTTCTTGTGTGTAAGCATCTATATCTATTGTACTCTGATATATCTTGATTATTTTTTACAGGGTTACTTAGTTCCCTAGGCCTGCAACATTCTCAGGGTTCTTAGCAATGGATGTACATCAGAATCACCAAAGGGAAGTGGTTCTAGTTGCTAATAACTCCCCTCTACTCCACGATTTCAATTCAATGGAAGTGCAAGTTCCTTTAAGTATGCACATTTTGGAAAAAGAGAGAAAGAGAATCCACCTAATGCTAAAGTAAAAACTACAGGGTGCCTGGGTGGCTCAATCGGTTAAGTGGTTAAGCGTCTGACTTAGCTCAGGTCATGATCTCATGGTTTGTGGACTGAGCCCCACGTTGTCCTCTGTACTGACAGCTTGGATTCTGGAGCCTGCTTCAGTCAGATCAGAATCTCTCTGTCTCTCTCTATTCTTCCCCTGCATGTTCTCACACGTTCTCTCTCTCTCTCTCTCTCTCTCTCTCTCTCTCTCTCTCTTTCTCTCTCTCTCTCTGTCTCAAAAATAAGTACACATTAAAAAAATGAGAGTGAAAAATCAATTAAGAACCACTACTCTAAATTAAGAACTAAACTAAAATTTTGCAAGGGCCCCCTCTTCATTATCAGCAATATATCCAGATTTACCTCAAAATCAGAATAATCCTTTTGTATAGGTAGGAATTAACCAGTGACTATTCATGTTAACTCACTTATTTCCATTTCTATACTTTGTGACTGAATTGTATATTAAGCTTTTAGCCTCTCTAGACCTGAACGTTTTTTGCTCTGAATCACAGCTTCTTAGAAAAACCAGACCCTCCTCTGCATCAGGGACTGCCAGCCTCTTCACTACACCTACTTCTGCTTGGAGTTCCATGGATTACTATTTTTCCCCCACTGTGATGTTCACCATGGTTTTTAGATTTAGCTTAAATTTAGCTAATTAACTTGCATGCAAACTTTCTCATTTTGTAGAATGATTTTCCTTATTTTCATAACCTATTTTTAATTTTTAAAACTTACTTCTGGTCTTTCTCTCAAAGACGGGCAGTTTACCCTTCTCAAACAACAGCTTCTTCCAAAGTCCTTATACCTTCCATTACTTGTATCTCCATCATAATCTAACCATTTATCCCACCTTTGAAAGAGATAAGAAGAGACTTTCTAAGGAAGGCAGGCAAAGGGCTACCTTTAAATGTCATAGACTGACTCTAAAAAATAGGACAAAAATAATTATTCAGTGTAGCACCGTTTAAGATGGTTTTATTTCTGCAAGGGAGGGAAGAATACTCAATAATAGTTCAGTCAATGGTAGTTGATAGATTACTTCATCAACCCCCAAATGATTTCAATTTCTTTCTCTTTGAATTTGCCATCACTTCTTCATTATTTGTTAGATGACCTTGGAAACCTTTATTATATTTTGACCCTCAATTTATCATCTATTCTTTTGGGATAATAGTAAATACCATGAAGACATCTTGTGAATTTCAACCATAGTTCCCATAATTTTATATTCCATGAACCCACAGCAGTTCCCAAAACTTCTAGCAACTCATGTAGGGTTCTACATTCTTCCAAATAAAAATGAAAAAAAAAAACCCTGCAACTATCATATACTATTATTTAATATAATGAAACCATTTTGGGGTGCCCCAGTGGCTCAGTTACTTAGACCTCAGACTCTTGATTTCGGCTGTGGGCCTGATCTTATGGTTCATGAGTTCTAGCCCTGCATTGGGCTTTGCGCTGACAGTGCAGAATCTGCTTTGGATTCTCTCTCATCCTCTCTCTTCTCCTCCCCTACTCATGTTCTCTCTCTCTCTCTCAAAATAAATAATAAAAAAAAGTTTTTATAAAAGAATAATAAAATGAAAACACTGTAACACTAAGAAATAATATAAACTCAGAAAAAGTAGAATCTTATAAACTTCAAACATATTTAACTTTTAAAAAGCTTCTAATTTACATGTTTTTCTCATTTTACTTTGGACTTCTGAACATTTTGTCATGAACAGAACAGTGTGTTTGCAGCATAGATAAGCCAGGGAGCAGGTGTTCAAGGCTGATTAGCTCTCCTTGCTAATGGTGAAATTAGCTAGAAAATTTCAGGAAAAAAATTATTTTACTTTGTTGAAGATTAAATTTTTTATTCACTCTTTAGACAAGTACAGATATAAGTACTTATTTTTATTCTTATTACATTTCCTATGTCACATAATGAGATGCAAAGGTAAATCCTTTGTTAATATTCAGTCTCCTCAGATAATTTTTATTTTAGAAAATGCAATTTATTTTGGAATTTCTATCATGTATTTTAAGGAAAGACAATGAGGATGGAACCATAACACCCATGGGATTTCTATGGGACTTTGAAAATTAGGGATTATTGTATTTAAATAAAAATATTAACTATAAAAACATACGATAATAATTGACTATGATTTTTAAGATCTTTTTGAATGTAATGCATAGAATTCTGCTAAGTTGTTTAAACAGAAACATGTTAGATATTTTAAAGAAGGGATTGATCTTATCATCACTGCCTATTAGCTTCTTCATTAGATAATCATTATTTTGTTTTCATTTTTTAGAAATGTATATTCAATGGGGCACCTGGGTGGCTCAGTCGGTTAGTTATCTGACTTCAGTTCAGGTGATGACCTCATAGTTCTTGAATTTGAACCCCGTGTTGAGCTCTGTGCTCACAGCTCAGAGCCTGGAGGCTACATCAGACTCTGTGTCTCCTCCCTCTGCCTCTCCCCCCTGGACTCTTCTGTCTCCCAAAATAAATTAACATTTTATAAAATTTTAAAAGATATGTTTATTTATTAGTTTGAAAGAGAGAGAGATAAAGAAAGAGAAAAGGAGGAGGAGGGACAGTAAGAGAAAGGGAGAGAATCCCAAGCACGTTCCCACTGCCAGCACGGAGCCCAACATGGGGCTCAAATTCACAAACTATGAGATCATAACCTAAGCGGAAATCAGGAGTCTGAGGCTTTTCCGACTGAGCTACTTACGCACCCCTGGGTAGTCATTATTTTTGCAGCTAGTATTTTTCTTTACAAGAGGTAACCAAGTGTTCATTGTTGAAATTCAAAAGTTCAACCTTACTTTCAAAAAACAAACATTGTACATTTCCTAACAGACTATGTTTCTTTGAGTAATATTAAAATGCATTTCTTTGGATTTATTTTTGTCTCCTGGTGATCCATTAGCTGAGTGGGAACTGTCATTTATTGCAGTATCTTAAATTCTATGGCCAGAGGTTTTCTCACATGTCATCTGTCAAAATATCAAGAATCATTATTTTATCTGGTATACATTTAAAGTAAGTTCTCCTCAAGTAATTTGTGAAGCCATGAAAACATCAAAAGTTCACACACAGATGCACAAAGGAAATGTCAGATTATTCATTTATTTGCTAAATCAGTAAAGGATTTTTATTTAAACAATAAAAAATAAATCAAAGCAGACAGGAACAAGTGGAAAGATATATGTTTGTGGATTGGAAGAATCAATATTACTAAATGCCCAAAGTAATCTACAAATTCAATGCAATCTTTTTCAAAATTTCAATAGTAGTTTTCACAGACATATTTTAAAAATTCTAAAATTCATACGGAACCACCAAAGGCCCTGAAGAGTTAAAGCAATCTTGAGCAAAAAAGTTAAACTGGAAGAATCATGTTTCCTGACTTCAAACTACATTACAAAGCTATATTAATCCAAACAGCATGGTACTCACAAAACACAAACATATAAATCAATGGAACAGAATAGAAAATCCAGAAATAATCCCATGCATATACAGTCAACTAATATTTGACAGAGGTGCCAAAAATACAATGGAAAAAGAATAGTCATCTCAATAAATGGTGTTGATAAAACTGGATATCCATATGCAAAATAATGAAATTGGAACCTTATGTTATACATAAAATCAACTCAAAATGGATTTAAGATTTAAACATAAGCTTGAAACTATACAACTTCCTAAAAGAAAATCTAGAGGAGAATCTCCTTGACATTGGTCTTGGCAATGATTGTTTGGAATTGACATGAAAAGCACAGGCAACAATAGAAAAAAATAAGTGGGACCACATTAAACTAAGAATTTTCTGCACAGCAATAGAAATAATAATTAGAATGAAGAAGAAGTCTGTGGAATGGGAGACAGTATTTCAAAGACATATATCTGTTAAGATATTAGTATTCAAAATATATATGGATTAAGATATTAGTATTGAAAATATATATGCTATTCAGACAACTCCATAGTAAAATAAGAGAAACTCATTTAGAAAATGGACAAAGGCCCTGAATATACATTTTTCCAAAGAAGACATACAAATTGGGCAATAGGTAGATAAAAAGATGACCAACATCACTAATTATTAGGGAAATGCAAATCAAAACCACAGTGAGATATCACCTCGCACTTATCATGATGTCTATTATCAAAAAGCTAAAAGACAACCATGCTGGTAAGGATGTGGAGAAAAGGATATCTCATATACTGTTGGTGGGAAAGTAAATAGGTAAAGTTATTATGGAAAACATAAAAGTTCCTGAAAAAAATCAAAAATGGAATTAACATAGTAATCCCTTTTCTAAGGATATACCCAAAAAACTGTAAAATCAGTATCTCAAAGAAATATTTCTACTCCCATGTTTACCACAGCATTATTCACAATAACCAAGACATGGAAACAACCTAAGTGTCTATCAATGGATAAATGGTTAAAGAAGAATATGATGTGATATACATATATTTGAAATTTAAAATATACACATATTTAAAATATATATATGTATATGTGTACATATGTAGCCATAAAAAAGAAAGGAAACTCTGCCATTTGCAACATGAATAACATTGTACTAAGTATCAGAATAAATGAGCATTAGTAAGAATCAGTGGGTTCAGTCAGAAAACTTCTTGTATGACTTTACAACCTGAAATCACCTTCATACTTTTATCTCTTCCTGTATCCACCCTTAATGAACTCTTCCTAGGTTCCAGAGTTCAAGAAGCATTTAAAATCTTCAACTGCTGGGGGACCTGGGTGGCTCAGTCCTTTAAGCATCTGACCTCAGCTCAGGAATTGGTTTCATGGTTCATGGGTTTGAGCTCCACATTGGGCTTTGTGCTGATGGTGTGGAATCTACTTGACTCTTGCCCCTCCCTAACTCTTTTGCTTTCTCTCACCCTCTCAAAATAAATAAATAAAATTTAAAAAAAATATTTAGTTGCATTTTTATATAGCCATTTAATGATTTATAAGTGAAATAAGCCAGGCACAGAAAGATAAATATGGCATCGTATTACTTATATCTGGAATCAAAAAAAGAAAGAAAGAAAGAAAGGAAGAAAGAAAAAAAGACAGAAAGAAAGAAAGAGAAAAGAAAAAAAGAACAAAACTGTTGATTCATAGTAAAATAGCAGAATGGATGGGGTTTATAAGAGGTTGGAGGTTGGGTGCCTAGGTGGCTCAGTCAGTTAAGTGTCCAACTTCAGCTCAGGTCATGATCCCACAGTTCATGGGTTCCCGCCCCTCATCAGGCTCTGTGCTGACAGCTCAGAGCTTGGAGCTTGCTTCAGATTCTGTGTCTCCCTCTTTCTCTGCTCCTCCCCCTCTCTTGTTCTGTCTCTGTCTCTCGAAAATAAATAAATGTTAAAAAAATTTAAAAAGAAATTAAATAAAGTTACTGTTCAAGAATTATAGTTTCAGTTATAAGGTGAATAAATTCTGAAGACCTAATGTACAGTGGGGTGACTGTCATTAATAGTAAATACTGGAAATTTGCTAAGACAGTAGATCTCAACTATTGTTAACACACACACACAAAAGATAACTATGTGAGATAATGGAAATGTTAGTTTGATCGTGGTAATCATTTCACAATAGGTACACATACCAAAATATCATTTTACATGGTAAATACAGATATTTATTTTTGCAAAAAATAATTAATTAATTCCAATGTTTTTACACAAAAAGAACTTTAGAGCTGGAGTAGTGTCACATAATATTATTATGTAATTCTAATAGAATAATAGATAAAATTATGAAACGTGCTCAAATTACTCATTCTTATCTTGCATGCTTGAGGTCTCAAAAGTCTGTGGGTCATTTGGTATTAGGCATGCCTTCTCCCATACCAACAATGAAACAGTAGGTCAAATTGAAGAATCTGATGCAACCCCAAATGTGCATAAAGTGTAATATGTTTTCATACTTAACATTTTTTATCAGGAGACTAATAGAATATACTATTGTCAAAACTATATCATATTGTAAAATAAAATATACAGAAATCAGGAAATGACTATATAAGTGAAAGGACACTGAAGTTTTTAAGTGCCTCTTGAACTCTGGAACCTAAGGGGAAGCATTTATTATAGTGAAAAGAAGTAGAGATAAGATTGGGGCACATGAGTGGCTCATTCAGCTGAGCATCTGACTTCAGCTCAGGTCGTAATCTCATAGTCCATGAGTTTAAGCCCCTCATAGGGCTCTGTGCTGACAACTTAGAGCCTGGAGCCTGCTTCGGATTCTGTGTCTCCCTCTCTCACTGCTCATCCCCAGCTTGCACTCTGTGTCTCTCTCTCTCAAAATTAAATAAACATTAAAAAATTTTTAAAAAGAAGTAAAAATAAAACTTTAGAGATGATTTTAAGTTTTGGAGACTTACAAAAGTCTTTTCTGACTGATGCTACTGATTCTTATAAATGTCTTTTTATTCTGATACAGGTATTATACAAGCACTACTCCTATTTTTACTCATTTGTGACTATGGATGTTCAGAAACTTGTAAATAAAACTTAAAAAGAGGATGAAATATAGAAATGTTTTCTTTTTTATTCCCCTGAAAATACTTGAATAAAAAAGAAAGGGGGGAAGGAAAAAAGTTTAAAGGTGTATTTATGGAGATATGGATATAGGTTTCTGGATTTATAATAAACTGTGGACGTTTTTAGAAAGGGTTGGAATAAAAAACTGGACCTGATGTCTGAGTAATCATTGGTCTAGAAAACTTTATCAGGTCTATTGAAGTGACAAATATGTCCAGTTACTAACATCTGAAAGACCAAATGGCTACCAATGTATGCAAGATAATCAAAAGCAAATGCTTGTTGTTAAGCCTTTAAATTATACGGAATAATGAATTTTTAATTCTTTAAATAAAATGATACCAAAATATTTTCTATAATACTCACTGAACTCAAATAATTTTTTGGTTTTTAATTAAAGGCACATAGGAATACTTTTTGGAAAAAGATTCACTTAGGTTAGGCATTAATATATTGTCATTTTTAATCAGGATTATAAAATATATTTCTTTAATATCCAATAGGACTGCCTGGATTCACGTCCTTGTTATGCTAATTATCAGAGGACTGTGTAAGTTGTTTACCCTCCTCATGGCTGTGTTTTTTAATGTTTATTTATTTATTTTGAGAGAGAGAAAGCAAGCAGCGGAAGGGCAGAGAGAGAACCCCAAGCAAACTCTGTGCTGTCAGCACATAGCTCAATGTGGGCTAGAAGTTAGAAACTGTGGTCATGACCTGAGCTGAAATCAAGAGTCAATCACTTAACCAACTGAGCTACCCAGGTGCCCCCCTCCTTTAATAAATAAAATGGAAACTATAATGGTATTAGTGTATAAAGTTTGTGAGAATTAAATAAGTTATCGCATAAAAATTACTTAGAAACTTGGTACGAAGGAAGAGCTCAGAATATGTTAACTATTATGTTATTATTATTAATAATTTTATTACTGTATTTGATTTGAGGTCAACTTAGAAAAAAGTATCCATGGATACACAAATAGCTAATTGGATTACTATTTCAAAATTTGCTTTCCTAATGCCAGTAACAGGATTACTTACTAACATTATTCATTAAACTTGTTAAAATGTATAAGCAAATAGTCCTATAACTAAAGTTAAAATTCCCATTGATCCCATAACCTTTATTGGTTTTATCTTTTTATTACAATGCTTGCATATATTACATAATGATGAAAATGAAGTCCCTAGACATTTTGTTCATAGAATACCCATTTATGTTATCACATAAGAATACAATCTTCATAGCTTTCAATTTTAAACATTGATGTTGTTCCATATAATTAATGACTTTAATTATTTTTGTGCTTTTTTGTTTCCTTTTTTTCACATTTACAAATTATACAGCTATGCACATTGATATCAACTACTGCTTTGGTCGTCAGGTAGTTTACTAAGTTCTGTCTGAGAAGTTAGCATTTTGTCTGAGACCTGAATAACAAGAGTGAGTCAGGCATGTAAATGTGGGGATAATCATTCCAGGCAGAAAAAATAACCTCCTCAAAAGCACTGCACTGGGAGCAGATCCACGTATCTAGGGTCCTTATGAATATCAGTAAACAGTCAGATATCAGATCATGATGGGCTTTGTGAGAGGGATAAAGCATTGGGTTTTGTGCTACATGTACAGAAAGCCATAGAAAGTTTTAAGAAAGATAGGGGTTGATCTAATTAATATTTTATAAGATTTTTCTGATATTGATTTGAGAATGAATTGTATAGGAAGAGTTAAAACTGGAAAGCTCATTGTGTATAAATTGTTATAGTCTGCATAGGAAATGGCTCTGATTTGGACTAGTACTGCCATGTCTTAAATGAAAAGAAGGGAGCTGATGCAGATACCTGTTAGTGACAGCAAAAAGAATCAAGGGTGATTAGTAGAATTTTATTTAAGAAACTGATTGAGAGTTGGTATTTTCACTATTACCAAAACAGAAGCGAAAAGGAGGAAGACTAAAGAAAGATCAGGCCTGGGGGAGGAAGATCAAGATTCTGTGTTAGACACATCAAGTTTGGAAGTTCGCGATATCTACTGGACATACCTATTGATGTTAGAGACAGAAATAAAGAATCATCAGGTAAAAGTTATTTATAAACTGGAATTGGACAGGTACATGTAGGCAGGGAGTAAAAATAAAGTTCCCTGGGGCACTCCAAGATTTATAGGTCAATCAGAAAGAGAAAAAGAAGGATTCTGAGGGGTAGTCAATTAGTTTGGAGGGAAATAAAGAGAGAGAAGCACCACAGAAATCATGTGGGGAAAAAGTTCACGTATCATAGAGTAGCTAACTCTGTCACATACTGTGAAGATGTAAAGAAAGTAACGGCAAAGAGGTTAGTATTAGATTTGAAGATGACGAGTGATCTGAACATGAACAACCCTCAGGAATTGAAGGGCATAAAGAAAAGCTATAAATGCTTAAAGAAAGCAGAAGGGAGTAGATAACTCAAGACTTTGAGAAGCAGATAGTTATAACTAAAAAATTCCTTTATATAATCTCTCCAAATATTCACAATGGATTATAGTTGTATTCAATGGTTCCATTTGTCAGTATAAGAGGTGTTCGAGTTTGTATAATGCTGGGATTCAGATATACGTGAACATGTCTTACAAATGTTGATCTGGGATTTGAAAAAGATTTCCCAAAATTTGGTGCTCATTTGGGGGAGGTCTTTATTTTGGTTAGAAAGAAGAATTGTGAGTCTATATAAAATGAGAGGCAGATTAGGGCTGCACACATCTTAACAAATTATTTTATAAACTATCTGATATGATAGTTTAATACCTCTAACTAAAGAATTATGTTGTATAAAAGAATTTTCTAATTGAGAATTTTTTATTTCAAATTTGTTAAACCTCCAATATTCTATCTAATTTTTATTGGACTTTCTGCTGATCACAAAAATTCAATAGAGCACAACTGAATTCAGTAGGTATTTACTTACAATTTCTTTCTTTTTTTAATGTTTATTTTTGAAAGGGAGAGAGAGAAAGAGAAAAAGTAGGGGCAGGGAAGAGAGAGAGGGAGACAGAGGATTCAAAGCAGGTTCTGCAGTCAGCACAGAGCCCGATATTGGGGCGCAGATTCACAAACCCTGCGATCATGACTTGAGCCAAAATCAAATCAGGCACTTAACCGACTGAGCTACTCAGGCATTCCACAAATTTACTTCTTAATCTTCTTCTCTACTTTTATTTACCCAGCTACCCAAACCATGAACCAGGACATTAAACTTTGTTTATCTCTAAATAAATCATTCAGTCATGTTTATTTTGTTTTCTAAGATTTTCTGTAATCTACCAACTTTTCCTTATTATCCAGCCATGATCTTAAATCAGCTTCATTATTTCCTCCATTGAGTTTTCTAGCTGGGATCCTTCCCATCAAGCTTTCTCTGCTATAATTTATTCCTCACTTTGCAACTAAAATGCTTCTCAGTGAAAATATGATCAGAATACCCTCTTATAAAGCTCTTCAAGAGCTCTTCATTGTCTTTTGCATAATGCCTTTTATTTAAAGCTATAAATACCAGAATATTCAGAAATTATGAAAGTGAGAATTGAACTTTTAGATTGTACCTACAATAATCATCAGAGTTAAAATCATAGGCTTTACATACTTTATAACTAAAACATTACCTAAAAAATAGACATCAATTTTGCTACTCTTTTTATCAAACGTTATAGTCTAACCATATATAACAAAATATTTTTTAGTTCTTTGACGCCCTTACATTTACCTACTCTAGAATCTGTTTCATACATGCTTTTTCATCAGACTGAAAGAAGCATCTGTCTTTCAAATGTATTAACCTCACACCTGGGTCTCTCAGCCTAGACACGACTTCCTTCAGGGTTTCAGGCTAGTATTTCAGATCAGAGACTCCAGAAAGTTTAAATAGTTTGTTCTGCAGAAATAAATACAAAAAAAAGCAAGAAAAATCTCAGCACAATAAATATTCTTTATATATATTATAGCCCTTATGTCCTTTTATTAGAACTATTCATTTACCTCTCTTAATCCTCCACTGGACTCTTAATTCAATCATTTTCTTCATAGTATCCTTTGGAGTTAATATATTTGCTGTTATACAGAAGGTACTTAAATGTATTTGTTAAGTAAGTAATTATCTCAAGGATATTTTATCTTTTGTCTGTTACATTTTCATAGCAACCTTTAAAAATACTGCTTTTGTTTAATTATTATCATATTCATGTTTTCTTTTCGCTCATCCTTAAGCTTGATTTGAGCCTATTTGGGAAAGAACTAATTGTAAAAGCTTTCCTACAAATTTTGATTTAATATTAGATATTTGTAGGTTCTTCGTTGGGGAGCTTATGAAACTCAGTTCACTCTCAACTTTTCAATCAGTATCTGAAAGATAATAGATGCCTCTTCTAATATATGAAGATGGAAAACAGGAAAGTATGTGGAGTTAATACCACATTGCCTTGGTCTTAGCTGTCAATCAGCTAATGCCTATTCGTCTGCTCAAATGCCATATCGAATAGAAACTCAGCCAGTACATGGAGTTATGGGCAATAAATCCCTTAAGAGTGGGTATGTGTTTCTGATTCAGAAGACAAAATTTGAAGTATGCTAGAAGTAAATTTTGATGACCCTTTTCTGTAATATTGCTTGACTCAAAGTGCTTTTCAAGGCATTCACTGGAAAAAGCTATGTTCACTAGAGGTAGAATTATGTTACTTTATTTATTAGTGTAGTCTGGTCAATGAACAATACATATCAATATGCTTAATCATACCACATAGAATGGCATAGTTTTTAAGGTAGCAATTACCAGAGAATGGAAGCCAAACAATGATTATATTTATTGATTATACCTATATTTTCTGCCACTACCTATGTACCTTTGGAAGTGTTGATCAAGTTCTCTATGTCACAATATCGTCAGAGATAGTCCTTCAGATTTTAGCCATGATATTACTTTTCATAGAAAAGTCTCTGATTTGAACTAAATTGTGTCTTTCTAAATGCATATGTTAAAGCTCTAATCCCTCAATATCTCAATCCCTCAATATGTTAAAACTCTAATCCCTCCATTGGAAATAGGGCCTAAAAGGAGGTAATTAGGATTAAATGAGGACATCAGTAGGGGTCAAGAATCTCTAGGAAAGGTGTCCTTATAAGAAGAGACACAGGGGAGCCCTTTCCTTCTCTCTTCAGGAGCACTTGGAAAAAAACGTCCATTAAGGCACAACAAGAAAGTAGCCTACTATAAAAGCCAGGAAGAAAGTACTCACCAGAACCTGAACTCTGTTGGACCTTGATCTGGGATTTCCAGCCTCCAGAAATGGGAGAAACACATTTTTGTTGTTTAAGCCACCAAGACTATAATATTTTGTTATGGCTCCCCAAGCAGTTTTAGATAATATACCTTTGGACCCGCCAAAAGGTCTTGTTTCATTGTCCTGCCTCAGAGCTATCAAAAGAAAATGAACATTCTCTGTTGTAGTCCTTATCATTCTCACTTATTATTGAAAATAAGCACAAAAGTTGTTTACGCTTAGCCTAATGCTTTGCTGTGCAACACTCTTTGAAATACGGAATTGATAGGTGATGCTGGGCATCTGTGTATCTCTCTTGCATGTTTTTCCTAGTTTGGTTGATTACTTTTCCTCCCACATTGAATTTAAAAAAGATGGTGCTAATATAATAGACTCCTGATATTTGGGGTACATATATGAGAATCTCATATCTTCAAATATGTTAGTCCCAGGATACTATATAGAGTCCTCCTAAGTAAAGGAAAAGCTGCAATAATTCTAAGTAGATACCAAGTAGAATTGGTTTGAAAAGCAGACTCTGAAATCATTGTTAGCCTCAACTTCTGCTAGGAATTATACCCTGGCACCAGTTCCCAATATCATACCTCCAAAAACCAGCAAGTTACTACATTATCCCTCAGGCTCACTTGTGACTATTCAAATTCATGAATGTTAAATCTGCAAATGCTAAGGATCTGTGTACACAAACACTTTGTACAGTCAACACCACTTTAGATTTTATTCATGGCTCTCCTCTCATTTCACCTCCAATCATGTAGTAAAAGTTCATCCATAGGTCATCTTATAAAAACCATCCAGCTATTTTTAAAGGCTGATTCATCTTCAAACTCCTAAATAAAACACACATGTTTATAAAGACCAGTAATTCTATTTGGAAACCTTGACCAGAAGTGAAATCATCCCATCATAAGTGACTTTCAAAAATGATTCTCACCATCTGTCTCCAAATTACAAGTGTTTTTTGCCCTTTATTTCAAGGATCTTTACCATCTTTATTTAGCATCTTCACTCATATTTTAAAGTACACATTTTCTAGTATTTCTGGCTTAAAAATAATTTTCTTTGGAGGTAATAGTAAATAGAATAAAAAACCTCCTTTTAAGAAATGTATCTCTAAACAATTACATAATTCATGCTTGTAGACTACTTAAAAGTAAAACACTTAAATTATTATTTTAAGCATTCTTTTTAATGTAGGTAAACCAATACTACTAGGTTTGCTTGAATGTAGTAAATGGCTGGAAATCCTTATAACTAATTTTCACAATATAGACAATTGCAACCATGGGGACAGCAGCAAAAATCTCTCACAAAATGAGAAAGATTCATGTCTATTAAGACAACAAATTTATCTTAGATTTGACTAAAACCACCTTGAATTCTTTATTAGCCAAATGTCTTTTCATAATCACACATAAATATATATTGATTAAAATGTATTATTTCTTTATTAATATCCTAGAAATTATACTATGAATGACTTTCTGGCCACAACTTCGATAACCTAGATGAAATGAAAAATTATTTGAAAAACGCATTCTGTCAAAATTCACACAAAAAGAAATAGACAATCTGAGTAAGCCTGTATCTTTTAAAGAAATTGAAACAATATATAATAACCTTTCAAATAAAATTACCAGGTTCAGATAAATTCACTGATAAAGTCTACCAAACATTTAAGGAAGAAATAAAACCAGGTCCTTACAATTTTTTCCAGAAGATAGAAAAAAAGGGGATACTTCCTACTCATTCTAGGAGACCAGTATTAACCTAATATCAAAAGTAACAAAAACATAACAAGAAAACTACAGACCAATAGGCCTCATGAAAATAGATGAAAACTCTTCAAGAAAATATTACCACATCGAATCCAACAATGTATATAAATAATTAGGCACCACGACTAGTGACGTGGATCCCAGGTATGCAAGACTGGCTCAACATCCAAACATTAGTGTAGTTCACCACATCAACGGGCTAACTAGTTAAAATCACATGGTCATATTCACAGATGCAGAAAGGCATTTGACAAAATCCAACGTGTCTTGATGATAACAATTCTCAGCAAACTAGGAATACGAGGGGACTTCCTTAAATTGATAAAGAATGCCTACAGGGTTGCCTGGGTAGTTCAGTACGTTAAACGTCTGACTCTTGATTTTGGTTCAGGTCATGATTTCCCAGTTTATGGGATTGAGCTTCACACTGGGCTCTGTGCTGACTGTGAACAGCCTGCTTGGGATTTTTTCCCCCGCCCTCTCTCTGCCCCCTGCCCATTTCAAAATAAATAAATAATGTTAAGAAGAAAAAAAAGAACACCTACAAAAACCTACAGCTAATATAGTACTTAAATGGTGAGAAACTCCATTTCCCTATCAGATCATGAAAAGGTAAAGATATCTCCTCTCCCCATTCCACTACTTGGTACTTCCCCCCCTCCAAAAAAAGAAAACTAATTTGCAAAGTCTATATTTGAATTCCACATATAATTCTATAGATGAATTTTGTATGTAATTCTATGTATGTATTTTTATGTTCATTGCAGCATTAATTACAACAGCCAAGATATAGAAGCAACCTAAATGTTTACTAATAGATGAATGGAAAAAGAAGATGTGTGTGTGTGTGTGTGTGTGTGTGTGTGTGTGTGTGTATACAATGGAATATTACCCAGCCATCACCAAAAAAATAAATAAATAAATAAATAAAGGAAAGTAAGAAAGAAAGAAAGAAAGAAAGAAAGAAAGAAAGAAAGAAAGAAAGAAAAGAAGAAATCTTGCCATTTGCAACATTGTGGATGGAACTTGAAGGTATTACACTAAATGAAGTAAGTCAGAGAAAGACAAACTGCCATATGATTTTACTAATAAGTGGAATATAAAAAAACAAAACAGTTGAATAAACAAAACAGAATGAAACCAGGCTTAGTCAGTTAAGTATCCAACTTCGGCTCAGGTCATGATCTCGCAGTTCTTGGATTCCAGCCCCACATTGATCTCTGTGCTGACAGCTGGAGCCTGGAGACTGCTTTGGATTCTGTGTCTCCCTCTCCCTGCCTCTCCTCTGTGTGTGCTCGCTCTCTCTCTCTCTCGCTCTCTCTCTCTCTCTCTCTCTCTCTCTCTTTCTCAGGAACAGATAAACATTTAACAATTTTAGAAATATTACCATCTTGCACCCCTAAAACTAATATAATATTGTATGGTATATTTCAATTTTAGGGTTGCCTGGGTGACACAGCCCGTTAAGAGTCTGACTTCAGCTCAGGTCATGACGTCGCAGTTCGTGGGTTTGAACCCCTCATGGGGTTCCATGCTGACAACTCAGAGACTGGAACCTGTTTCAGATTCTGTGATCCCTGATGTTTCTCTGTTTCTATCCCACTCATGCTGTTTCTCTCTCTTTCAAAAATAGATAAGTGTTAAAAAAAATTGACAAGACTGTGGATTTTTAAAATGTTTAAATGCTATAAGCTTATATCTTTATTATGATTTTTATATGCTTATAATATATTGAGCACTATGGTGTGGTGGTTGAAAGTCTCTAGATACTATATTTCTAACTGGATCTTATATGTAAATTATATTAACAAAATTAATTTCTTTAATATATGCCAAATGATGATAGTTACATTAAAGGTTTGTCATGATGTATGTATAGTCCGTAATATTAGTGATAATCTGTTTTTCTAAGGAAATCCATTAGAATTCATTCTTTTAGTTCTTTAGATGAATGAAATTGATCTTCTAGTGTAAATATTATTTTACATCAATTGTCCTCAAAAGGGAGAGATGTTGAAACATTCTTTCCAATTAGTCATATTCATTGTGACAATAAATTTAAAAACACTAAAATATTTTTATTTACTGTAAAAAGGTTAGGGAGTATATGATAATTTAGGAACTTATCGTTGCCTGAAAGGCACAGGAAGACAATCAGTTCAAAGAGCCCAAGATCTTCAGTGAAAACTTACCTCAGGATGGCAGGGAAGGAGGAAATTCCTCTATGATTGCCTTCTCCATCCACATAAAATGTACTCAGGTGCTCTTTGTTGGCAGGAACTTAAGCATTTTATTTCACAAATTTTACATTCTTCTGCAAAAAGATGAATCTCAGGGCACCTAAGTGGTTCTGTTGGTTAAGTGTCTAATTCTTGATTGTTGCTCAAGTCTCTGCTCTGAGTGTGGAAACTGCTTGAGGTTCTCTCTCTCTCTCTCTCTCTCTCTCTCTCTCTCTCCTCTCTCTCACTTTCTCAAAATAAACATAAAAAAAGAATTAGATGAAACTCCTAATCAATCTATAAAGAAAAAATATGGAACAAAATAAAATAAAATAAAATAAAGCCCCTATAAGTGTAAGCCAACTTATATTTATATTTTTACACATTCCCATCTTCCCAGAAAGTCTTTACAATGACATAATAATACTAAAAAACAAAAATCAAACAATAAACGAAGGTAGGATTTTAACATGTGAACACCACTGAATAGAAAACAGTTTTAATCTTACAAAAAGTCAAGGTAGAGAGAAAATTTTAAGGTAATATCATTTTATCTACAAAAATGAAATTTCTTTTTTGGAAATCAACCACCTTGCTAATATCTCTTAACTCTGAGAGAACTTTTTCACTGGAGTGAAATTAGAGATCCTTAGGAAGATACTGGACAATGCCCTAGATGGTTTTTTTGTTTTGTTTTTTGTTTTTTGTTTTTTTTTTTTTTTTGGTTTGTTTCCTGAATACTTCTAAGGCTTCAAGTAATCAACGACTAATTCAAGCCAATGCCTACATACTCAAATCTGTTTTAGTTGATGTTCCTTTCTGAATATATCCTCTCAGTTTAGATTATGATTGAAAAAATAATGAAAATAGTTAACTATTCACCTCACTTTATTACAACTTGAAAATTCTCTCTTATTCTCTCTTCTGTCTTTTGTACACAATGTGAACTTTATATTAACTAATTTTATATATCAAAGGCCAGGAAATTTTACATAGGAGTCCTCTTTTTTAAAATAATCAAAATAGATAAGATTAAAGTAGGCACTAGATGATGGTTAAATTATGAAAAGGTGACTTCTAGCTCAATGTGGTGGGCTGAATGCATGAATTTACTTCCTCAAATTATATATATATATATATATATATATATATAAATTATACCAAAACAAAGAATAAAACCATTTAAAAATCATTAAGGATATAGAGAGACAGTCATCAGAAAAAGCATGGTAATTTGCTGAATTCCTGGTAGAATATAGAACAGAGGAGATCACAGCCCAGATCCTTAACAGTAAAATCCAAATTACAAGTAAACCTTGTCAGATGTGGAGAGGAGTTGCAGGGAAAGGAAACAAAGTAATTAAAAGATTATCGACACATATAGCTGGTCTTTCGATTTGCTTCAACTTGCTGCCCTTTCACCCAGATGAAGCCACTGGTAGAAGAAATTCACGTTTCTCAGGGACAGCTAAGCTTCTTAAGTATATTTAGATGCTTGAAAGGAAACCGAATATAGAATGTGGAAAATGCAAACCATCAAAAAATCAGGGACTGGGATGTCTGGGTGCTCTAGTCCGTTAAGTGTCTTACCTTGTGTATGGCTCAGGTGATGATCTCACTTCTTGTGAGTTCGAACCCTACATGGGGCTCTGCACTGAGTGTAGAACCTGCTTGGGATTCTCTCTCTCTGCTCCTCACTCCCCTTTTTCTCTCAAAATAATAAATAAGTAAGTAAATACATACATACATACATACATAGTCAGGGGCAAGGATGCAGTGGCTAGGGAGAGAGGGAGGGGATAGGGTCCACTAGAGAACTATCCTCTGAAACAAATTGTGTGATAGTGCAGCAACCCCAGGAGTAAGAGAAAATTAGGGCCAATGCTTTTATTTCAGAAATAAACCTATTTGAAAAAGGAAACTATAAGCCTTATGGGTAAACACACTCTTTGTATATTATTCAATATAATTGTTAATGATTCGAAAATCCTGGAATCTGCATTGCAGAAAACAACCACTTGCAAAGTATTGAGATAAGCCAAGGAAGACCATGGACTAACCAGGTAGACTGAAAACACAACTAGACTTCATGGCATAGCAAGAAAGTAATTGGAATGTTATATCTGGGTGATATGAATGGGTGTCCCTCCCTCTATCCATCCTCTTCCATGCCCAAAGAGACAAAAGGAAGGAAAACTAATATCTCTGTGTCCCTATGACCGGAAGACCCCTTACAGTCACAGCTGGCTGGGTCCACCATACTTCAGATGGCAAGATGCCACACTGCAGAGTTGTGTTTGAACTTGAGAACACACACTTGGAATCTTAGAAAGTTGGATGCTATTGGTATGTGGTTTAATTTTTCTACCCATAAGCCTTAAAGAAGCAGAGGCTTAGAGCAATAGAATTTCATAATTATTTTATTGCACCAGTTTTAACATTTGTGTGAATGTATATCTATTAACAAGTTTCCCAAGCAACATCCTTAAAAGTATTTTGTTCTTTTTTTTTTTTTTTTCAGAAGTGCTTTTAAGATGTCTCTTTAACCACGAATCTTCAATTCAGAACAAATTACTTCAACTCTACTCTTAATTTTTTTACTCCCCATGTCTCTTTCATTTACTGGTTACTTTATCTTCACATCAATTACCTTAGTTCAGGTTCTTTTTTTCTCTTCAAACCGGAGCTTATTTGGTTTTCCTGACCCTTGTTCCTGAATTTGAAAGCATCTTAAAGCACCTTTCCCTTTTATATCACTTTAATTCACTCTTCACAGAATATTATAATTTAACTTTCAGCCAATCAAAATGACCAAAATTCTTCTTGCCTTAAGCCTATGCCCCAGCCAAACCTTCATACTTTTCAATTTTCGCCTTCCAGGGTACTGTCATCTTTTAGACAAGTATATGGCTATTGTCATCCATTTTTAAAAGCTGCTCTCAAGTTATACAGTGACTAAATGTTAGATATGATTTGTAGATGAGAGATGCTTTCACTTGCATCAATACTTTCAATGGAGCGCCTAATCTTCCCCACTCTTATTCATCAGCCATAAAATTTATTTGAACCAAATATTTTTTACCTGAGAGCCTATGGGCCAATGAGGGAGTTTTATAGTACATATAAATGCCTTGAGAGAACATGCAATTTTTTTCAACTGTATTCCAATGAATGTGTTTATTCTGGAGCAAGACTCCAAAAACTACATCAGAAACTTAGGAAATTTGGAGCCATTTAATACAGTCCAATTATCCAAATTGTATTTTTTAAATTTTTTTAATTGTTTAATGTTTATTTCTGAGAGACAGAAAGACAGAGTGCCATCAGGGGAGGGACAGGAAGAGAGGGAGACACAGAATCCAAAGCAGGCTCCAGGCTCTGAGCTGTCAGCACAAAGATGAAGCCCAAACTCACAAGCCATGACATCATGACTTGAGCTGAAGTCAGAGGTTCAAGCAAGTTGGAGGATTAACTGACTGAACCACCCAGCTGTCCTACAAATGTACTTTAGACACGAATTTCAAGCATCTAAATCCTTTTATTTCTGATATCCTGAAACAAAGCCATTTAAAACTGATAACAAATCATTAGAAAGGAATTGGAGAAAAACAATAAAAACAAAACAAATATTTTATGATCTCAAAATAATACTTAAATTAAAATTAGTCAAGATTTCATAATATATACACATTATGTAAATTATCAAAATAAAATTCAAGAAAGCATTTATAGAATAATTTTCAACTTACTTTGAGTTGAATCTTTAAATTTAGACTTTAGAGATACAATGTTTAATTTTCTAAAAATCCATAAATTTAGATAATTTTAATAAATATGGTTGACACATAAAATTGAGGTTTCAATATGCATATATTTTTCACACAATGTTTATATTTTCTCATAAAAGGAAACAAAATCTTCATTCTGACATTCTGCTCACCGCATGCCACTCCCATAGACCCCCTGTTTTCATCTTCCACCTTAATTCCCACGATCTCAGAAAGCTCATTCTCTGACACTATTATCTAAATTGGGTCATTAAAAAAAAATCCTTTCACATTCTCTTATTTGTTTCTCTCACTAAGCAGAATTTCTAATATTTTCTTATCCAATTACTTATTTGTTACTTATCTTTCTTAATCGACTGTAAATTCTATATGAACACATTTCTTTGGTTACTACTGTACCCCCAACATCTATCACAGTGCATAACATATCTTAGGTATCCAAAACCTTTTCTTGAATGAATGAATAAGTGTTTATTTCATGGTCTTATTATCTGATTGCCAAATAAGTTTCTTGGTTCTGGTGTTCCAGGTTCTGTGTTCCTTCACAGGATCTTTTCAGGCTTCATCCCCAAATCTGTATTATTTCTTTAGTCCATGTTACACTGGTTTTGGTTTTTATATTTTCTTTATACCTGGCACCTTGGCAGTCCACTAAAGGCTCCTGTTTCCCAAAGTTGGAATTTTTTCCAAAGTGTTATTACCTTTGCAAAAGTTTAGTACGTGCCAGTTAATGTCAGGTCATCTGTGCTTACGAACTCCCCCAAATTCCGTTACTTTGCCAGTAATCAAGTTTTCATTACATTGTCACTGCTTGTGACATCCTGAACTCACTTTGATTGATTAGAATGCTCTGCCCCTTCTTTGTGTTCTCTGTGTTAGCCTCTGGGTCATAGTGTGGGTGGCTTGGGATCTTGTTTCTTTCTCTAAACTGCCTGGATTTGTCACATTTGTGTTTACTTCTTGGTAAATTGGATTAGGAAGTACTTTATAAGATTTTAGGAAGCCAGACTTCTCAAAACCTTCTGATTTCTTTTAAATATTTCTTTCCCCAATTTCACAATTATAATTTACCAAAATGCATATTAATTTTACTTCCAAGAGGTAAGTT